>JAWZYU010000024.1:7398559-7517647 GCA_038380435.1 Ryuthela nishihirai
CATAAATTAACTTTGACAACACTTTATACCTTATAGATGTGAAACGTTCAACATTGATCTCCCTTGATAGAGGACCCAAAGACAAACCTTATTGTCGACTCCTTTTTACCACCAGAACCAGGCTTCATCTTAAATCGAATAAAAGCAGTCTTCTTACGTAATATCACGCAACAATAATTTTATACCCTATATCTTTCTTCACTACTCCACTATATCTTTTCGCTTTCTTTCACAATTCTTACTTTTTCAAAGCATCAAAGTTCTAAACAGTTGATAACGTAAATCGCCACGCTAAACATGGGCGAGCGTTCATGACACACCTGTCACAAGCCATTGTTGCACGTTCATTTGTCGTAACAATAGATCTAAACAAAGGACATCTGAATCTTAAAAAAATAGTTCTTCATTTAGAGAGCATTGAAAGTTGGACTAAATGAGAGTTTTATAATCGTTTAAGATTAGTGAAAGTAAAAGAGATTGCTACGTCAAATCATTTATTTTGTAGATAGATGTAGAAACTGTGTTTTGAGTATTTTACATTTCCAATATTATTAAAAGATTTCGAGTGAGTTTCCAGATATAGTAATTAACACATTACAGTTAACATTTATTCTTTTGCAATTATTTAAATGCAAAATTCATATAATTGTCGAAACTAAACATTACCCTTCACTCTAACAACATTGTTTAATAAAAAAATTTCCTTGCAATATCTTATAATTTACTTATACAAATATTAGTCTATTTAAACAATTTATGCTGAAACCTGCAAAAAGCAGCTGCTGCGTACATCACATAAAAATGCATATATTTATTATGACGATATCACATCTTGCACTTTATAATATAACAAACGATATTAAGTACTTCAGAGATTAGATTTAGAAAACCTTTTTTCCCTATTCTAATTACCTTTCTTTTATTGAAGAGCGGTTTACAATAAATAAATTTCGCTCGCATGCAACCGAGAGAAAAGCACAAAATTAATCTTGTTGAAAAATCTCTGGAACTGTTTCTGTCTCAACGGCGTTATTCAAATTTAATTTTATATTGCATCCTTAAGGTGGCAACATGTGTTCCTTTTCTCAGCTGTGAAATGGTGCCAAAGTATGTAGCTGAGAAATGCCGAATGTTTATTGATTCAAACAGCTTCTTTTTTCTTTCAGGAAATAATTGCTACTTTCTTCTTAGTGAGAAAACTTTTTCTGTTGAGTTAAACTTTACGGGAAATGCATAAAATAATAGAACTCGATTACGATGTGTTCTTACGCATTGAGTCTAAACATTCTCCTGAAAAGGCAAATTTATTTGTAAAAAAAAACGATATCCATACAAGATCTTCAAGCAACTACTGCCTAAGTGTTCCAACCTGGCTCTTAAAAAAAAGCTTAGTTCACAAAACTGAATTTAAATCATTAATTTATCTTTAATGAAAGTATATCGTAGATACAAGCAATGTAACAGGCAGCTTCCCATGCTCCTAACTTTAAGTTTCGCAACTTAGATAGGGGTGGCTCAGTCGGTAGCGCGCCAGGCTCGTAATCTGTAGTTCCCAGGTTCGAGTCCCAGCTGGGTCAGCGTTGAGATTTATCTCCGCAAAATTCCCCGCCTTGTCCACGGTTAGTAAGGGACACCGATGGGCTTGGAAAGGCCGCCGTCCGTCGGATGGGACGTTAAGCCGTAGCCCCGTGTGTGGGAGAGCCATACCCTGTGCACGTTAAAGAACACGCTGGATGACCTTGACGGGAGAATACCATCTGACTCCCAACAGCTGTTCCAGTGGGTCCCCTCCCCCAAACTTCTCTGAGCCTTCGGGGTCCATGTGACCTCGCCATTTAGCCCATGGTGTGCAAAAAAGTAAACTTAGAGTCCTAATACATAAGGTGGATGGATCTAAAAAAATCCTAGACTTTTGGAAATTAAATCTGAAGGACTGACTAGACGTCCTCCTTTTCCATGAATTTGTGGTCATTCTATTGTAGTTTCACAGCTCGCATTTGGCGACTTTAATTATAAAATTCTAGTCTCAATTCTTCAATAATTTCTACTACCGACCGAATTTTTCATAACAATGTTGCCGTTACATTTCTAATAGTAATAGATCTGTTCATGCTGTACAGTAAATTTAATATTGAAATGAAGTGCTAGAAATAAATTTCTGGGACACTTCGGGAAAATTTATTTGTCAGGGACAGAATTGTTAATTAAAGGACTATCCCCAGAAAACGAGGACGTCTTGTTAGCCTACGGATATATTTATGATCAGGATTTTTTCCGATTCATTTACCTTGCTGTTGACAATGAAGGAAAAAAATTGCCTTAAAGAGTTTCCAGCAGGATGCGACATCAAAGATTCGCGTTTGTCAGAAATCATGTCTTATGCAAACGGATTAATTCATTACAGTACGTTTCTTAAGAAAAAAAAAAAAGTTAAAATCATTATTATTTTGTTTTCGTTTGTAGTAGTTGAATTACATTTTTTAATTTAACTTTCACTGGATTTTTTTATTCACGACTTAAACAGAAAATGGGGAAATTTTAATTTGTATGGAACATGTCGAAGTTCCAATAAATGGAGTTTGAAAACAATATATATATATATTTGAATTAACATTTAAAGTAACCATTTCCAGTCTTTTAAATTTCAATAATAGAACTTGTAAAAATATTTATGTTAATAACAATTGCATTTTACCTATAATAAAAGCAATATAAATTTCATTCAAAATTTTCTGTGATATTATTAACAAATCAACAATAAGGAATTTTCCTGAGTTTGCAAAATATCTCCCTTTCCGCAAAAGTATTCCTTGATGCGCAACTGTTTATCATAAAAACCCAACATCTCTCCCGTTTAATCAATCTTGCACTTGACACTTATGGTCCTTATAAAACTTTCAGAGTTTGCCCTTGCCGAAAGCCTTGGATTACAAAAGCGCTTCTGAAAAAGATCTCATTAAAAAATAAACACTTTAAGGAAGATATTGTTATGAGAGGAAAACGAGCAAAAATAAAACCGGAACAGGCGCCATCTGACGCTCGTGATTACATCACTAATTGGATGGAACAGAGAGAGACTGAATATAACGAGTTGAGAAAACATTGTAAGTTTACAGTACCGTAAAGACTTGACCTGTCTTTTTTTAGTTTTGTATTCGAAAAGAAGGTATTTGAAAAGAGTTGAGTGGTTTGTTGTTTGAGAAAAGTTGAGTATCTAGTTTTTTTAAGGATTTTAGCGAAGTTATTATTATGAAGTTTAATTTTGGTGGCAGTAATGTGTCGAAGAAGTCTGCTAGTGGAAAGTCAAAGAGTTTTGTATTCGAAAAGAAGGTATTTGAAAAAAGTTGAGTGGTTTGTTGTTTGAGAAAATTTCAGTATCTAGTTTTTTAAAGGATTTTAGCGAAGTAAGTATTATGAAGTTTAATTTTGGTGGCAGTAACGAAGTCTGCTAGTGGAAAGTCAAAAAGTTTTGTATTCGAAAAGAAGGTATTTGAAAAGAGTTGAGTGGTTTGTTGTTTGAGAAAAGTTGAGTATCTAGTTTTTTAAAGGATTTTAGCGAAGTAAGTATTATGAAGTTTAAATTTGGTGGCAGAAATGTGCCGAAGAAGTCTGCTAGTGGAAAGTCAAAAAGTTTTGTATTCGAAAAGAAGGTATTTGAAAAGAGTTGAGTGGTTTGTTGTTTGAGAAAAGTTGAGTATCTAGTGTTTTAAAGGATTTTAGCGAAGTAAGTATTATGAAGTTTAATTTTGGTGGCAGTAATGTGTCGAAGAAGTCTGCAAGTGGAAAGTCAAAAAGTTTTGTATTCGAAAAGAAGGTATTTGAAAAGAGTTGAGTGGTTTGTTGTTTGAGAAAAGTTGAGTATCTAGTTTTTTAAAGGATTTTAGCGAAGTAAGTATTATGAAGTTTAATTTTGGTGGCAGTAATGTGTCGAAGAAGTCTGCTAGTGGAAAGTCAAAGAGTTTTGTATTCGAAAAGAAGGTATTTGAAAAGAGTTGAGTGGTTTGTTGTTTGAGAAAAGTTGAGTATCTAGTTTTTTAAAGGATTTTAGCGAAGTAAGTATTATGAAGTTTAATTTTGGTGGCAGTAATGTGTCGAAGAAGTCTGCTAGTGGAAAGTCAAAAAGTTTTGTATTCGAAAAGAAGGTATTTGAAAAGAGTTGAGTGGTTTGTTGTTTGAGAAAAGTTGAGTATCTAGTTTTTTAAAGGATTTTAGCGAAGTAAGTATTATGAAGTTTAATTTTGGTGGCAGTAATGTGTCGAAGAAGTCTGCAAGTGGAAAGTCAAAAAGTTTTGTATTCGAAAAGAAGGTATTTGAAAAGAGTTGAGTGGTTTGTTGTTTGAGAAAAGTTGAGTATCTAGTTTTTTAAAGGATTTTAGCGAAGTAAGTATTACGAAGTTTAATTTTGGTGGCAGTAATGTGTCGAAGAAGTCTGCTAGTGGAAAGTCAAAGAGTTTTGTATTCGAAAAGAAGGTATTTGAAAAGAGTTGAGTGGTTTGTTGTTTAAGAAAAGTTGAGTATCTAGTTTTTTAAAGGATTTTAGCGAAGTTAGTATTATGAAGTTTAATTTTGGTGGCAGTAATGTGTCGAAGAAGTCTGCTAGTGGAAAGTCAAAAAGTTTTGTATTCGAAAAGAAGGTATTTGAAAAGAGTTGAGTGGTTTGTTGTTTGAGAAAAGTTGAGTATCTAGTTTTTTAAAGGATTTTAGCGAAGTTAGTATTATGAAGTTTAAATTTGGTCTCAGAAATGTGCCGAAGAAGTCTGCTAGTAGAAAGTCAAAGAGGATTTGGTGTCGGCGAGATATTAGTGCGAAATATAAAATTGGAAAGGTAAACCTTGGTAATTTATAGGTATCTTGACAAAGATAATTGTGTCGCTTATTGAATGTTATAACCTCTTTATGTTTTTGTAGAGTTTGTAAGAAATGTAATAAAAGTATTTGAAATATAGTTAAGAATTGTGAAACATTCTTTTGATGGTTTAACTTCATAGTGATGGTATGCAAATTTGTGTTTAGTTGAAATTGTTATAGGTGTGATTTAATTACCTTTGTAATTAAATTAGTTCACTTATCATTTGGTTGGTAATCTTTTTTTAACACGCTCAATTTTCTATTTAAAATTTGTAACAATATTAACCCTAATCTTCCATACACCTGGGAAAGCTATAAAACTTTCCACAATCTTGTCAACAGTACTATTAAAACTTCCAAGCGATTATATTTCCTTTCGTCGGTTATTAATCCAAATGGTAAAGAAATATTCCTAATTTTAGATTGTATTACTGGTAACTTAAGAAACCAAATCAATATTAATAAGATCGTTTACAATGACAATACTTTCTATATTTCTAAATGCATTGCTAATGTTTTGAATAATGTATTATGTAAATCCTGCACCTTTACAGAAAATCGTGCCAACTCAAATGATTCATTGTCTTATTACAATAAATCATTTAATAATATGGAAACTTCTAATCTCAAAAATGCCACCGAAATCGCAGTTTTTATCTTTATAAATTCACTTAAAAACGCCTCGCAGTTTCGGACCAGATGGAGTCCCTATTTTATTCTAAAAATTAATCCCCCATTACTTTTTGCGCCTCTCTGTGTTCTAATTAATTGCTCACTTAATGCTAATGAATTCAGAGCTCCATGGAAAGAAGCCATCATCTCACCCTTACCTAAAATTTCAAATCAATGTAACTGTCATGTCCCTCTAATATACATATTTTTTATTTATTGTTGCATTTTATTGTATTTTTGTTGTTGTAAACATTTTTATGTATTAAGTGTGTTCTTGGAAGTGCTATTGTGGGAATGTGACTCATAGATGTAGTTTTCGGGTCTGAGCTGACTGCCTGCACAGGCCGAGTCCAAAAATCCCTGTGCAACTAGCATGGGGCGCGAGTGTGAGAGCGGGAGAGGAGTTTGGTAGGAAGGAAACGACTGTCTTGAGCGTCGCTGTCAAACGGGGAGGACGTTTGAACAAGTGTCAAGGGACGCCATTCTTACTCAAATAAAAATCCGTAAGGAGAGGGTTCGATTCTATGTGAGATTCAAGATTCTTGGCGAATCAAATACAGTTCTATGGAACTGAAGTGAGTTCTTAGTGAACCACGTTGTAGGCAAAGGTTGGATATCCTTTGGCCGAGTTTGAGGTCGCTAAAGCAAGGATCTGCAAAGTGCGGTTATCCACCTCATTGCATAATTGTTTGCAGCAGCGAAGGCCTATGGAGTCGAGAGCATCCCCAACACTTGACTGTATATATTGTGAATGAACTGTGTCGTCCCTATACAACTCTCGTGCGTGAATTGTTGGACATATTTCTGTACATCACTTGGCGCAGCAGGTCGGCACTGATGTAACACCTGTGAACATGTTATTTCACCAAAATAAGTGTGAAAATAATCAAGGGACTAATTCATCGTCCCCTCACGACTGCCCATCACAATTGGCGCAGTCCATCACAGTAACCCTCTTGACTTTTGACCTATTTCAATTACGTATGCTTTAAGCAAAATTTTATAAAAGGTCATGAAGTATCAATTATCGACTTTTATTGAAAAATGTAACTTGTTTTGCTGCAGACAGTTCGAATTTAAGGAAAATCGGTCAACTGAAACTCTCATGACACTTCTTGTTAATCAGTGGAGAATGGCTTTAGACAGCAAAGTGAAAAGGGTTGTCGGACTGGTTTTCTTTGGCATCTCAAAAGCATTTGATTCAGTTGAATCCAGACTTATCTTACAAAATCTTGGTGATAATTTTAATTTCTGGCCCTCAGAACCTTTTTGGATTAAACGTTATCTGAACGATCTTGTTATCCGAACTAAAATAAGAATTGATGAAATATCTACACCTCTTAAAATTAATCGGAGGGTACCCAGGGAACCATTCTTAGTCCACTTCTCTTTAACCTTTTTCTTAATGATCTCCCAGAATCCTCCACTAACTGCAATATTTTTACATACGCAAAAGATTGTCTTCTTTCTTTTACCTCAAATTCTTTCACATCTCTGAAACAAGAAATGGAAAACAATATTCATGATATGCGTTATCGATGTTTCTTTAAATTCTTACAACTAAAAATGGATTCACTGTCAATATCAAGAAAATTAATATTGTTCTTCCTTCAACGTTAAATTCTCCCCTGTCTGACAGAGATGTTAAAAGTAATAACACCCAAATTACAGTTTTCACTTCCATGAATTATTTAGGCATGACTATAAACAATAATCTTGACTTCAGACTTAACATTAAATGAAACCCTCACTTCAGCTTCTAAAAGAACTTTTATATTGAGGTACATTCGAAACTCTACATCTTCCAACTAGAAATCAAACGATGCTATCGGCACCATTTGATTTTCAGCCCATCCCTCTCACCCCTATTTGACTTCGAATGTGACACCGGATCAGAAAATCCCCCTCATTTCTGATTAATCTGATTCTATTTAATCTCTTTCCAAGAAATATTTTACATCTAAAAAGTTACTCTCTTTTGAAATCGGAACTTAAAGAGTTTTTCAAATTAGATACTGCACATCAATATTAAACTTATTAAAATAATTAACAAGAACTAATAACACTTAGTTATGTATTGATAAGAGATATAAGACAATGTATGTATTAAAAAGAAGATGCAAATAATATATAATGAAATTACTCTATATCCTGCAGATAAGTTTAAGCTTTGTGGGTCATCAACAACTTAAAGATTGGTTGTAAAATGTATACAGAAACACTAATTAAAATTTATTTAAAAAAATGTCCTATTCCCAACTTTTTAGCTCTCCAGCACCAGAATATCGGGATTTGACTTTGAACTCGAACAGCCCATCAATGAATTCAACAAAAATTCTCTCTCATAAAAAATATTTTAAATTGCTTAATATTGCAATTGCAATAATTATTAAACAAACAGATTTTTTATAAAAAGAATTCCATGCTTCTGATATATTATACGGTGTTATAATGTTAAATTTTATTCTTCACGCTACTGAGAAATTACTAGCCCTCGTAATTGTTCAGATCATGTCTGAGGACTTTTAAGATGAGCATAATGCGAATATAATTAAATTAATGCTAAAAGATCACTACTACAAATAAACATAAATGTTGCAAATATACTTGTGAAATTAAATAAAAAATAAATAAATACCCCCTCAAGCAGCTGCTTACCACAGAGGTCTGACAGGAGCCTTTCAGTTTAATACGCCATAGTAGGTCTGTGAGATTGGCGGGACCTCAGCAGAAAAACAATACACACATCCATGCCTTACCCTGGGCTCGAACCCAGGCCCCTTAAATCAATAGCCAAGCATGCTAACCACTCGGCCACGGGAAGGCTTCTTGTGAAATTATCATGTAGAATTAAGAGATACACTATATGATCAAACGTATCCTGACACTCGCTCATCCATAGTCTTCTGGTAATAGGAAAGGAATTAATATCGCGTTGGTCCACCCTTTGCTGCTATCACAGCCTCCACTCTGCGGGGAAGGCTTTCCACTAGATTTTGGTGCATTGCTGCAGAATTGCCTGCCATTCTGCTACAAGTGCATTAGTGAGGCCAGTCACTGATGTCGGGCAGTTCGGCCTGGCTTGCAGTCGGCATACCAATTCATCCCAGAGGTGTTCCATGGGGCCAGTCAAGTGCTTCCATATCACCATCTCATCAAACTATTCCTGCACGGTCCTCACTTTGTGAATAGGGATATTGTCATGGGGGTATAGGAAAGGGTCTTCAGCGAACTGTTGTCATAAAGTTGGAGCACAGAATTGTCAAGAATGTCATTAGAGGCCGCTGCGTTCAGAGTCCCGTTCACTAGAACTAGGGGTCCCACCCCGAACTATGATAAACAGCCCCAGAGCATGATACCTCCTCCACCAAACTTCACAGTTGGCACAACCAAAGCCCTCTTTACGGTGAAGGCCAGATGTCATGTGACTGTGACGTTAGAAAAGGAGGCTCAACAGTCCCTTGAGCCTTTCGTCTCATTTGTTCTCGCTGGCCATAGTGTAGTGCTGTGGTGGCAGTTTTGAATTTTTTTAACTTTTGTAGTAGATATATATTACACGTTTTTGAGATGAATACAACGTGAATTGTTATTTATTAGAGTGTTTAATGTCCTCAGGTGTAATAAGTGATTTGTAGATAGTTTGTGCACATTTTGTTGTGACAAGAATCAAGTCAGTCAAGTGACATCAAGTCGTGATGAGTTTTCGCAGGGATGAATTGACGTTGCTATGATTGACGTTGCTATGATTGACGTTGCTATGATTGACGTCGCAATAAATTGACGTTGCGATGAATTGACATCGTGACTAGTTGATCGCGACGAATTGATGCACTATGAATTGAAAATGATGAATTGACGTGGAACCATTGGTGCTCATCTTAGCTAAATGGGCAAGTAACTGATTCTCGCCTTAGCTTAGATGTGCGAGTAACTGATGCTCGCCTTAACTTAAATAGGCGAGTAACCCTTTTCGCTCAAGGTGTTGAAATATTGACCCTTGTCTTTCCACAACTGGAAGAAACACTGATGTCCGTCTTTGTTCAGGTAGTCCGCTAACTGACGTTTGTCTTTGTTCAAGTAGTCCGATAACTGACGTTCGTCTTTGTTCAAATAGCGGGAAAGCTAGTATTCGTCTTAGTTCAAAGTTCGAGCAACTGGCGCTCGTTCTTACTGATATTGAAGCAATGAATTTATCTTAGAGGAAATGGGCAATAACTAACTGAGCCTAAATATTTGAGTAACTTAATTAACTAAATATTTGAATAATTAGCTGAACCTAAATATTTGAATAACTGGCTGAGCTTAAATATTTGAATAACTGGCTGAGTTTAATAATTGAACAAGTGGGGCTCGTCATAGCTCAAATTGTCGAACGGCTGATTCTCGTCCTACCTGAAATGGTCAAGCAACTAGATCTATCTTAAATAAAATGATCGAAGAATCGAGATGTTCTAAACTCAAAGATACTACTCGAGATGTTCTTAACTCAAAGATCTCGACTGGGGGAAAGCTGATGAATCCTCGCTTCTCCCTAACGTCTAATTGAATTTTTTTTAAATGTACCATTTTTACCTTTATTTTTCAAATTAATTTCTTTGGCTACCAAGAATATCTGCTCATTTTATTTATGGTTATCTTAATATATAAAAAGATCGAAAATCTTCCGATGTTGTGTAATTGTCCTTTAGCAATACTCGACGTTGAAAATTAAAGGCTTATTGCAATTTTTTTTAACATCGGAAGTCAGAACTGTTAAGTGTTTCTCTGACACACATTTTTTTTTTCTTCGATAATTTCCTTTTCGAGTTCTTCGATAATTTCGATTTCAATTTACCTGCCTATATATTTTCATCACTTCGTATCCAATTGATGCAAAATGCATGAACTGATTCAGGAAAATCTTGAGGAAGCATTTATCTTGATTCCTATGACACTCTCAATCCTTTTGTTTGTAAAAACGTTTTTGATTGTTTCAGTAGAGAATTTCATACAACAGTTTTGTAAACACATGAATCTCACCAAGAGTCGTTACAATTTTTCATGATGATTCTCGACGATCTTCTTCCTTTATCGAATGATGCAATATTAATCTTTTCCTTTCACATCATTTCCATAGCTATGTTTAAAAATATTATACTCTGACGTAATGCAATGGCTGTATCACTAATGTCCCATATGGGATCGGAAAAACAATAAATTGATGTTTCGAAGGGCAGCTTTAGGATGAGCAGAGCAATTTCATAACAAGAATAAAATTCCTAATTTTTTCGTCATTTTAAAGTCTGTAAAAATACATATCCACTGCGTTATTCATGAAATTTTATTGTTTTTCTAATCAACAATTTTTTTAAAGTAGTGAGGACAGGGCGTTTCTCGGTAACGTATGAAATTCTTCTATGCTCCATTCACGCTATAAGTCAAAAGCATATCTCGCCTATTGGAAGGAAAGTCTAATGCAGTTTTGTTTTCTGGGCAATCTAGGAAATAAGGACCCGTTTGGACAGCGTTGAAAACTAAACCGAGGGAAATTTCTTAATAGGTTTTTCAAAGCCATCCTGTATCTAATTGCCAAAGGCTATTTTGTGAACATCATAATCCCTCTTTCTGTTGTTAAATTTCTTGTAGGCAAAGTTACTTCCTTGCATCAGTCTCATTAATCAAAAATATTTTTCTTTAAAATTGGATGTTCAAATTTGTCAATAGATTCTTCGGATTTTTCAGCAAGAATTCCCCAGATGGAAAAGCCCTTGCCTATTTTTAAAATACTAAATTAAATTTTCTTCAGTTTGAATCATTTCTTTGTTTTCCTTTTCCAAAAGAATCAAAACTGCTTTTCCACGAATATAATCAGTTATTTCATCAGCAATTTCACAAACAATACCTGAGACAATTTGCATTAAGAACTATCATATCTTGGAACAAATTATGTTACGACATTTATATGCATTTAAAATACCTAACTCAGAAAAAAAAAACTATCAGTAATTTGCTCAATAATTCCTCGCCGATTTGGTTTAAAAAAATGCATCAAGTACAGAAAGAAGTCAGTCTTCCGTAATTTGATTTTTAAGTTATCTTAAAGAAAAACTTCAAATGCAAAAAGAAGTCATTCTTTAGTAATTTGTTTTTCAAGAACAACTTCAAGCAATAAAAGTAACAAAATTCTATTGAGTCATTATGCTTGAGCACCAGATCATTAATATTAGTTAAACATTTAGAAAGCTTTTAAAGATCTCGCTGCATTATTACAATCGTTAAAGCTACTCAGCGTGCTTCTTTACATTGGTAGCAACATGATCTTTTAATTTTTTTTTTCCTGCCCCCTTCTTAACGCATTGGAATTGTTCCCTCCGGAGACTAAGATAAAGTGACGAAATAGAATAATCCTCTGTTGCGATTTTCTTCGATTTAGGTTTCTTTTCACCAATTCCCGAAGCTTTTATTTTTGTCATTAAAGCATACTTCCGCTTTTTTACTTCCTTTGACTAGTGGCCTTTGCAAATCAACGAACCAAAATTCTTCTGATTTCAACTGATGTCGAGTCCGATTAGGTTGGCTTTCTTAGACAAACTTGCAGATCCTTTTTCTTTTGAATTGATATCTGAAAGCTCAAACCATAAATTCAGACAACTAATTTGAGAGAGCAATTCTACTATAATACACTGCTCACAAAAATTAGGGGATATTTCAAAATGAATATGAAGCGATAAAAAAGAAGCATTTGAATTTTTTTTTATTAAACAAGAACATCAGAAAAGCAAACGACAAGTCAAAGAAAGTTGTTCGATTATGAAAATGAGGTGCAAAACCAAGTTTATATCATTGGTGAAAATGCACTATACAAAATGCTGAAAGTATTAGAGTATCTCCACGATCCCTGATCTTGAAAGTGCACATCCTGCAATTTCCCAGCCCTTGCAATGCCCCTGTAACACGATTTGCCCGAATGCGAAGCCTGGAGAGCCATAGGACGTCTTGAAGCTGGTCAAACACAGACGACAGTGGCAACAGCACTTGGAACATCCCAAAGCGTGATCAGCAAACTTTGGAATCGCTTTCAAGAGTACGAAGAAGACGAGGGCAGGGTCGCCCATCTGCCACAACAGCAACAGATGACCGCTACTTGACCTTATTGGCAAGAAGGAACAGGCGCAGCAATGCAACAGAGCTGCGGGGACAGTTTCTTTCTGCCACTAGACGACGGATATGCACCCAGACCATACGAAATCGGCTCCATCGTGTTGGACTGCATGCCCGGCGACCAATGGTATGCATTCCGTTATCTGCTGAACACCGTAGAACCCGTAGAAGGTGGGCTGATGAGCATCGTCATTGGACCCGTGATGAGTGGTCAACTGTCCTCTTCTCTGATGAGTCACGGTTCAATCTGCAGCCTGACAATCATCGTGTCCTGATCTGGCGTGAACGAGAAACACGGGAGAATCCACGTTTCATGCGAGAAAGGGACTCCTTCGGTGGGGATCCTATAGTGGTACCCTATGCTGGAGCAGTTGGAAACAGCTTTCTTTTCATGAACGATAATGCAAGGCCCCACCGTGCGCATCTCGTCAACAACATGTTCAGGAGGCAGTAATCGAACGCATGGACTGGCCTTCACGTTCTCCAGACCTGAATCCCATTGAACATGTTTGGGATGCACTGGGAAGACGTCTGGCAAACCGTCCAATGCCTTCCACAACACTTCTTGAGCTGGAACTTGACCTGGAGCAAGAGTGGCAGAGGATCCCACAAGAAATGCTGGACATTCTGATCCTGTCCATGCCCCATCGCTGTCAGTGTGTTTTGGCAGTCTTGGGTGACCATACACCCTACCGAACAGTCAATGTGTGGCACTCTCGTCCTGTTTGACATGCTTCTGTTCACCCCCACCAATATGTCACTTGCTACTCAATCACGACAATTAAGTTTGCCTCTCATTTGCATAATCGACAACTTTCTTTGACTTGTCGTTTGCTTTACTGATGTTCTTGTTTAATAAAAAAAATTCAAACGCTTCTTTTTTTAATCGCTTCATATTCATTTTGAAATATCTCCTAATTTTTGTGAGCAGTGTATTTATTTAATATTAATGCTTATTGGATATTGTAGCAGCAGAAACGTATTAAATGGAAGTTGCATCTCAAGTGCACTTTATTAGGAAATGGTCATTTTTAAGCAGATTGATTTATGGAGGAAAGAGAATAGGAAGCTAAAAGTAACTTCAACTCTTAAAATGTGACATATTTTGAAGTGGAACTCTTGCGCGAGTTTGTTTTCATTTTTGAACCATAGCACTGTGAAAAGTGAAATTTAAAACGACAATGTGTTTAAATAGCTACACATGTGCACGATAAACAAAGTCGCATAAGCTTGATATAGCATGTTGGGAGTATTTATACTTTTCTATGTAGGTTGCGCCTTATGGTTGTAGTGGTAGTTGCATAGTTGGAGTCCAGGGGCAGTTAGTTCCTCTGAAGTCTCCTTGATTGTAACTTATAATTTACCATATTATGGTTCAGAGGTGTATGAAATACAGAAATTACGACCACACCAAAAAATCGAAAGAAAAAAAAAATAACCCTTAGAAAAATTGATCGTTATTACGTCCCTTCATGAGTGATATGTTAACATTAATCTTTTCTAAGCTCTAATGGCTCGTTCAATACTGTAATTATGATTTGGTTTTTAGACGTGAACCAATAAGGATACAAATTTTTGTAATTATCGCGCAGGAGCATGAAAGGTCGACAGAAGTCAGTCTTTTGAACAGGGGCTGTTTTAGGCTGACTGCTAACAACTAGCGCCCTAGGCATACTATGCAATAGTCTCCTCACTTTCCAGTTCCAAAGGCAGATCTATGTTGCAGTTTTTGGTAAGCTGGGAAACATTTGACCCTTTCTGCCTATTAATATTTACAAACGTTTTTCTTAAACAGAGGTTAAATTATTGAAAATGAAACACTATACACCGTTTATATCCTGAGTTGTCTTATTCAATACCTTGCGGTCACGTATTTGCATCCATTCGATAACTTAACGTATCGATATATGATAAGAGAATTGAGTAAAGTAATACGATTTTAATCCATTTAGGCTTCTGGGGATGTCTGCCCGATGTTAGCTCAGCTATCCTGGGGTGATAGGTATTGGTATTTTACTCTACATTTTTTCTCTTATGGCTTTTATGCCTTTATTCCTCTCTATGTTATTATTTCTCGCTATGTCCTTACTCTTCGCTAGCTTGCACCGCATCGTTGATAGGCGAAACTCCTTCTTACTTGCCGATGTGTCCTGACTTGCGTTGTAGGCACTGATGGCAGTCTTCAAACCAACCACTTCATGTTCTACGCAGGTGTCATAACAAGTTGCACATTTGAAGCCCGAACCGTATTAAATTATCGGTTTGGTCTGTCCACCCATCTGTTCAAATAATGTTTCTGATATCAGATAAAATAACAACACGAAATTTTCCGAATAAATTTGTCAACATGAATGTTTTGGAATAGATCGGAAGATAGCTAAATGACATTTCAGTCCGATTTCAAATGAAAATGCATTAATAACGTTAATTATCAGTTTTATTATTACAAATACAAAATCATTCATTATGATATCCTGCTATAACTGCCATTACCATCACGTCCAATATAAATAAAAATAAGAAAACCTTTCAATGAACTTGAACATTTATTGGAACACAGGTATCCCCAATACATGTATTTAAACCTCGAATAAAAAATTATAAGTGCTTTTAAAGCATTACTTTTTTCTTTACGTTTTTGCTTTTGTTTATCTTTTTCATATTTTTTCACAGTTTTTTTTTTTAATTTTTTACTCTTCAATTTGAGGCATTTAACAATTGAACTTCTAATTCTCCTATATGGACGGCCGCTCTTGAGTTTCAAATTCAAAATTAAAACTGAATATACTAACATTTTTAATAGTTTGACTGCCAATATGAATACTCATCTAAAATAAACATCCTTAGAATTAAAAAATCAGGGGAAAAATTTAAATATTCGATTTCTTGATATTCAGTTGTTTTCAGTTCAATTCATATGTATGATTAATATATAATTTTTTTTAAATTTACGTATTGCAATTTATGTATGATAGATTTTCCTTGACAATACATGAGACAATAAATTGTAAATACCTATTTCCCCATGCATTGCAGGAGTCAATTATATGACCTTATAGCACTATTTACGTCGTAACCTTTCATTTGATACATAACTCATTTTCTCAGCCACCAGTTTGGAGAAATTATAGTGGTATAACAAACTACTCTTTAGGCAGCGCATTTGCCACAGAGGTTTCATTATAATCCCACATTATAATGTTTCCATTTTTCATTTGAAAAAAAAGGTCGCGTGTTGCTTAAAATTCCTTTGCGTTTCACATGTGATATATGTGTGGAAGATTCGCCATTATTGGGCCAGTTGAAACATTAGATATAGAATCATAGATCTGGTCTTAAAGAAAAAACATTACCCGCTCTCCGCAATACTTATGTCGTTCTCAACTGCATCGGCCTTTCTAAACCCATCAGTGTCTGCTTTCTCATCCAGAAAAGAGTATAGATAAGCAGAGAAACTTCCTTTCTGCATCATTTAAATACCTTAAGCTGTAAACGGAAATTATTTTAGCAGACTTCAGATGGAAAGCAATCACTGCCTATAAATACAAGCTCGCCACAAACCACGCAGTGTAGCGTCCAGAACGTGTCTTCCTACACAAGTACTAAGCAGGCATTATAAACCCGCAGTATTCATGGCAAGATGCAGAGGAAATAAAAGATTACCTATCTCGATAGACGGATACAGAGGAGCTTAAATCATTCCCAGGAGAGAATAAACTTCGGTAGCATTTAAATATTTAACATTTGCAAAAATCATAATTTAGCATCGTATCACCAGCTGTACCGCAACTGTGAACAGAAATGCCCAAGTTTTGTTTTCTTTTTCCTTCCGAACAAATAACGTTAAAATTAATCTTCCCTTTTAAAACTGAGCACCATCTTTGGAACATAGCCTTTTAGTGTGATCGCTTCAATTTTTTAATCTTTTGTTAATTTTTTGAGACATGCATACTATGTTTGATATCCTTGACTGGTATCAAAAACAGCATTCCTGTTAAGGAAAAGTAAGAAGATAAAATTCGTTATCCAGAATCTTTCCTGATAAAGTTATCCGTGTCTGGAGGATTTGTCTGAATTTCTGTTTTATCTGTATGTTTGTCGGATTCTTCATTAAACTTATCCGCATACTATATTGTGTTCAAGAAAATCAGAACATCAAGAAGGATTAATCAGAACGGGCTCATATTTATGGTTCAATGTAGATTTACTGTAGTAATAAATGATTACAATATGGAAGCAAATGTTCAGTTACAGATCGAGTTGTTTAATAATGACTGTGTCCACCTTTTGCTTGCATGACCTTTTGTCCACGGCGAGCCATAGAGTCAAACAAATGTAGACAAATTTAGCCGTCCAAGCTACATTTGTCTACATTTGCTGGGATGTGCTGGTATTGCCGCAACCTACGTTTAACGTATCTCTTATATTTACGGTGGATGACAAATCAGAGAATCCAGTGGTCAACTGAAGGAATTGCACATTGTCTTCCCTCAGGTATTCAACAGTAGCAGCTTATGCTTGGGATCTTGCATTGTCCTGCTGAAATATGGCGTGTGGGACAGTCTGTAAGCATGGAAGAGCTATTGACTGGATGCAAAGGGCTGGATGCAAAGGGGATTTGCTTTCATAACTGATTGCACCCCACTCGTTGATCCTGTATACCTCGTCCGAATGCATTCCTCTTGGTACTTCTCACCAACCCTTTGGCAGACGAGGATTCTACCATCGGATTCGAACAGACAGAAGAGGGATTCATCAGTAAAGATGATGTTGTACCATTCATCTCACCATTGCCGTCGCTCTATGCACCACAGTAGAATGGTTGCTTAGTGTTGGGGTGTCAGAGGCAGGTCTTAGAAATGGCTGGCGGGAGTGCAGCCCGAATTGCAATAAACGGAACTAAACTATTACTGCCGACATTGGAAGATGCTTACTGACCTCCACTGTTGGGCCAAAGTCATACGCGGGAAGAGAGATTTGTTACCGCAAGCTTCCGAAGATGTCAATTTTCCTTTGGGGTTTTCTGTGAATGAAGTTCAGAACTTTTCCGATGTGTTCGTTGTCCATTTTGGAACTGTTCTCTGCATATTCGATGCACAACCAATACACAACGTCCCACACGAGCCGCAATTGCTCTATATAAAAGTTTGCCTTCTCTGATGTCAACCATATGCCCTCTGTCCACCTCGCTCACTTGGAGAAATGGAGCTCGCACTGGTCAGCATGGCATATTTTAAAAACACCTGCACAAGAACTGATAAGCTGAAGATGTCTACTATCCCTCATTTAAATGCCTGTGGGAAGGATCCAGTTGCGCACTTTCCAGAATATTCTTATTGGCCTGTAGCCAACATGACCGCACCGATGACCCTGAAAATCTAATCACTTCTTCAGTAATTGGTCCAAACATGCCCTACACTTGTCACTTGTCACTACATGAAAATCTAATCACTTCTTCAGTAATTGGTACAAACATGCCCTACTCTTTTCCTTCTGTTTCGTGAAAAGCATAGCATCTATGAAAAACTTTTTTATCACTTAAGAAGTTATAGAAATGTGAAAGCTATGCTATTTACCGTGACATCTGTTGATTGGAAGCTCAGTAAAGATCTTCTCGCATTTAAAATGAATCAATCGTAAAGTGAATAAACTGCAAAAGGACTAAAATCCTCTTTGGAAACATTAGATCCAAATTTTATTCCCAATTTTGCATTCGTCCATAACTTTCATTTAGATCTTCGAAAGAAACAGTATAGGTTTCAATCATATCATACACACTCTTCCTTTTCAAAGGTTTTCTAGTTGGTCCTCACGTATAAACGCAGTCGTCACAATAATCTCCTTTTAGCAGCAATAGTAATCTCTATTAGAAAGGGGGGGGGGGCAATCAGGAGAAAAATACTAGAATAATCGTAGCTATATAGAAATCACAGATTTTCAATTTAGAAATTCCAGGTTCTTCATTCCAGATTCAGTGCAATATGCATTGGTGTCATATCAGAATTCTGTCGTATTTTTTATAAAGGAAATATATCAGTGTTCATGTATAAACTGTGGATATTTAGGATATCCGATTCTCTGCAGAGTTTTCTCTTTCTACATGTACTTAACAATTGAGTTTCATTCACCCTCAGACGCATATTTAAACACTAAACCTTCAGATAAAGTTAAACGAGTGGAGTAGGATTTGAAACCCCATAAACATAAAACATATTTTCAGAAAAATTTGAAATTCTCGAATCATTTCTCCAGGACTCGAAGCTCTGTCTAAATGTTGAACTCGTCCTCTTAAAAAATCAATTAAAAACATTTTTAAATGAAAAGCTTCGATTTCTCGAAGATTAATAAAATCTAAACCACTTTTCTATTTTACTTTTTTTTTTCTGACTTTAGAAGTGTATTGCTTAATACATTTCTGAACGTTTCTTCGGTTGAAAGGTACGAAATCATTTGCAATAAAATTTAGAGGACAAATTGTCTTGATGGGGGTGGGAGCTGAACCCACGGCATCTTGATAACTTGCCAGATGCACTGGGCACTGAGCTACCTTTCGCCGATGTTATCAGGAGGTCTTATCCTATCCTGCTCAAGACACATTTCTCCCTAATTTTGATATCGATGTTACGAGTGATTTCACCTTTCTTCAGAAATGGATTATAAGGGATTTTGAATATATATGACTGAAATGGTTTATTGGCTTATTTCGATCATAATGATCGTCAGATGGTGTTTGAGCTTGAATCAGGGTTATCTGAGACAAGATTCCAGCAGTCGCAGACAAAAGACTGGGTTAAGATATACCTGAACCCAAAACTTCAAGTGAAAATAGGTTCTTTATCTATTAGTACAAGGAATTCTTTTATGTAATAAAAAATGTTGCGAAATTATTTTTTGCATCTGTACTCTTAGATTTATTTCCACAAAACTTCACACCTTGTCCCCGGACAGTAGGGGACACTGATGGGCTTGGAGAGACCACCATCCGTCGGATGAGACATTAAGCCATTTTCTGTGTATTGGAGATGCATAAACTCTACACATTAAAGAATACGCTGAATGGACTTGTCGGGAGGCATCCATCTCTCTCCTAATAGCTGTCCAGTGGTCCTCTCCCTCCAACTTTCTCTCATTCCTCGGGTCCTTGTGACCTGATTATTTAGCCTATTGTGTGCAAAATAGTGTCACTTAGGGGTAAAACAACACAACTCTTTATTATGCACTGTACATCACTGTATACATTATACATTTATACATATTACTGTACGCGGTTGTATACACAAAAGAAAGTATACTGTGCTTTTTGAAAATTTAAAGGGATTTTCAAAAAGCATGTATACTGTGCTTTTTGGAAATTTAAAGGGATTTTCAAGGGTAATTTTGACTATACGCGATTTTCGACTTACGTACTGACTTCAAACTCTAACCCCGGGTAAGATGCGACTCTACTTTATCTAGAGCCACAGTAAACAAGAAGTGGCCTGTGCATTCAAAGAGATATACAACGCATGGAAGAAATTCGAGTAAGTGACATTTCATCTAATACATGTACACTGAGAAGCCAGTTTATTAGGCACGCCTACCTAGTAGTGTGTTGCGGCTCCTTCGGTCTTCACAGAACAGTCCGAATTCGTTGGGGCATGGACCTTATAAGATGCTGGATGAGTTCTTAAGGAATGTTGTACAGTCGCTCAAAAAAATATCCGAACACTATGGTTGATTACAGAATTCAGAAAAAAATATCTGGCAACGATTCTTTTAGAAATTAGTGATCTGGCTACCTTCGTGTCACGTGACAGGAAGGTTGCCAGATCATTAATTTCTAAAAAAATCGTTGCTATATAATTTTTCTGAATTCTTTAATCAACCATAGCGTTCGGATACTTTTTTGACCGACTGTACCATGCGGAGATGATTGCGTAGCGCAATTTGCTGCAAATTGTATGAGGGCACAGTATCACTGTGAATAGCCCTTACCACCTCATCCCAAAGATGCTCGATAGCGTTTAGATCTGGGGCAGTGCAGACCAATGAAGCAAAGAAAACTCGTCGACTTGTTCCTGGCGCCATTCGGCTGAATGTGTCCATCCCAGTGAGATAAAGGGTAGTCATGAAGGGATGAACTTGGTCAGCAACGATGTTCCAGTATGCCGTGGCATTCAGATGTCCCTCACTGGATATCAGGCCTACTGTGTGCCAGGAAAACATTCCCCACACTATCGCACTGGCACCACCTGACTATACTCTTGACATCAGACAAGATGGCTCCATGTTGCTTACATCAAATTTTGATCCTTTCATCAGCGTGATACAAAAGGAACCTTCATTTGTCTGACAATGGTCCAGTGTCAACGCTCCTGCGCCAAATGGTGACGCACTTTCATGTTCTTCCATGAAATTCACTGACAACATTGTAGCTCAGTAGCAGATGTAGATGCAGATGTAGATTTTGTCATCAGCAGATGTAGCTCAGGACATATATGCTTGGAGAACTAAATTGTACAATTTGGTTGGATCTCCGTAGTCCATGTCTTCTTGATGATAATGATGATGATTGCATTCAGTCGTCAGATTTCATATACTTCTAAGTAAAATTTTACATTTACCTTACAGGTATTTAATGGCAGATTTGTTTGGAATCCTTTACTTCTCATTTCCCTTTTCAAATTCGTGGGACTGATTTTTGTCTCAGTTGGTAGCATTCCAGGCTCCGATGTTCCCAAGATTCTTAGTGTTTTTTCATCTGAGCCTCCCTTTTTTGTACACAAATAGCTGAATAGTCAGGTTACAAGAACCCTAAGGGCTCAGAGAAGGTTAGTGAGAGATGACCCATTGGACAGATGTTAGGAGACTGGAAATAAATGATGGATGGTCAAGGCCATCCATCATTTTCATTAATGTACAAAGAGTGTGATGAAGAATTTAGGATTTAAAAAATGAAGAATAAAGGATATAATATACAAAGGGATATTATAAAATAAATATTATAAAGAATATAATATCTATGACTCTAATGTTTGAAGATGCTTTGAATGCAACAAATCCCATATGAAAAGACGTGACCTGTCTGCAACTCTCCTGCACACAGGTCACGGCTTTTCATGTGGGATTTCGATCAAAATAACATAACTGTGGGAAGGATTTTCATCCCATACAATGGAATCTTTTCCAAGTCCATCGGTGTCGCCTACTGACCGAGGTTAAGGTGTATGTTCAATGGAGATATGTTCCCAAATTGCAGTTTTAACTGTCATAGTTTTTAGGTAGCTAACTACAGTTCCAACAGGGAAAGCTTTGTATGTTGTGTTAACTCTAACTGACGCAGTGGTCAGCAGTGACTTCGTTCTTAGTAGGGCTATAATTAGTTTATATTAGTAGGGCTATAAATTATGTTTTTTAATGATCTGAAGCAAAATGAAATATTAAGATTTAGGACGAACTGAAAGAAAATGAAACATTAAGGTTTGAGAGGTTACCTGATCATAAGTTTGTTTCTTAAAAGCCTTCATTCCCAAGATCTTATCAAAGGGACCTGAGTTTGAGCCCCGATTAAAGCATGGACATTTATATTGCTTTTCTGCTGAGATCCCGCCATCCTTACAACCTTTTGCTGTGGCGTATGAACTGACAGACTTCTGTTAGATCTCTGTGGCAAACAACTACTTGAGGGAATATTTATTTATTTATTTTAAAGCTACCTACTCCATTTTCTTCATTATTGAATACATTTTGAAATTCACCGTAAGATATCAGCGACTATACGAGTTAATTTTAGGACTGGGCTAAATCTCTTAATCACTCTTTCCAACAGTTTCAGGTTTTCGCAGTAATCTGTTATTCTGAGATGAAATTGAAGTTTTGATTCATAATGATTGGCGACATTGGTCTTAGAGAGCTTTGCTCTGTGCATAGAAATCGTATTTTAAAACCGAAGTCTAATACTTAAGAGAAACGTTGAAGCAATTGCAACTTAAATGAGCTGCATCTTCATTAACTTCCTTTGAAAAGATATCGTGAATAACTAATAAAACAGAAGAATGGTGTGAGAGGATTTAGGGTATATGGATGTGCTTTGAGAATGACAGTTGTGAGAGGTCTGTGTGAATAATGAGGTGCTCTCTTATGTCAATATATCCCTTGTTCTGTTAACTTTTAGAATGGTCCATTGTACTCGGTATCATCAAATATTTATTCGATAGACAGATAACAGATGATTAGTTTCAAAGATTCATTTAGAGTATATTCTTATATCAATTTCCAGAGAATATTTGCTCAAATGCAATCACTTATTAAATCTGCGTGTATTTAATGCAGCTTTTGGTTGCGTTGATATACGTAATATGTGATTATTGATGCTTTATGAAACTGGCAATAAAATTATTGCCCCTTTATGGAACTGTCGAAGCTCTCTTGGGGTGGTTGGTTAGTTCTCTGAGCGACACTTTTTTTGCACACAATGGGCTAAATGTCCAGGCTACAAGGACCCCGAGGGCTCAGAGAAAGTTGGGGGAGGGTACCCACTGGACAGCTGTTGGGAGACAGATGGTAGCCTCCCGTTAAAGCATCCAGCGTGTTCTTTAACATGCACAGGATATGGTTCTCCCGCACAAGGGACTATGGCTTTACGTGTTATCCGAAAGGCGGCGACCTTTCCAAGCCTGTCTGTCCCCCACTGACCGAGGACAAGGCGGAGAGATTTGCGGAGATAAATCTCAACGTCACCCAGCTGGTACTGGAACCTAGGAACAGCAGATTAAGAGCCTGGCTCGTTACCGACCGAGGAGCTTCCCCCCCCCCCCCCCACAAATACTTTTTCATTTATTTTTTGGAAGTAGGTAGAGTGTAGAATGGTTGGTGAAAAGGTGGTTAGATCTAGATTATATTTTATTTCACTGCTATTCATGGTGATAATTTATATGATTACAGAATCTGGAGACTTAAATCTTGTAAATTATTAAATGAAAACTATTAGATATTGGTTATACTGATCTCTTATTACTTTTTTTCTAATGAAGACAGAAGTTTCCAAATTTACAGCAGTTGGTAGGAATGTTGACACAAAACGAAATTTTTATGAACCGCTATTATCAGATATCTTAACCGAGCTACTCAATTACATTGAATGTCAGTATAATGGACACCAAAACAACGAAATTTTCATTACAATGGCAGTTTTTTTTCCGACCCCGATTAATTTATTTATGTATCTCTACGTAAAAATGTTTTATTTTAACGAATACCAAAAACAAAATATCAGTTTAACGAAATAAAATTTATCCCGATACAAAAAAAGACGAGTATAACGAAATTTTTAAAAAGAGAATCCTTAAACAATATGTACAATGTTCATTTTAGCATCTGTCAACGCTGCAGTATTTTAACCGCTGTGACCAATCACAGAGCTTTGAATCACGTTTTATTAACTATTCCCTGACATGCGCTTTTGCCAATCTCACTGCGTGTCATAGATGTTCTCTGCACGTGCCAGCATAATGTTTTAAAAGCGGCGTTGTCGCATATTGCTGGCATAAAAGTGGATTTTAAAAACTTGGGGTGTAAGCGATTGATTGTATTGCATTACGGTAGAATCAGCGAAAAGTTCTTTCAAAGTAGGGGCGGGGGTGGCTCAGTCGGTAGTGCGTCAGGCTCGTAATATGTAGTTCCCAGGTTCGAGTCCCCGTTGGGTCAGCGTTGAGATTTATCTCCGCAAAATTCCCCGCCCTGCCCACTGTCAGTAGGGGACACCGATGGGCTTCGAAAAGCCGCCGTCCGTCGGATGGGACGTTAAGCCGTGGTCCCGTGTGCGGGAGAGCCATACCCTGTGCACGTTAAAGAACACGCTGGATGGCCTTGACGGGAGGTTACCATCTGTCTCCCAACAGCTATTCCAGTGGGTCCCCTCCCCCAACCTTCTCTGAGCCTTCGGGGTCCATGTGACCTGGCCATTTAGCCCATTGTGTGCAAAAACGTGCCGCTCAGAAGTAAAACAACCCAACCCAAAATCTTTCAAAGTAGTTCCAATGTACGAGTTTTATCATTATCATTCATTAAGTTTAATTTTTTTATTTATTATTATTTAAATTAAATTCGTTAATTGGTCTAGTTTGCTTATTAGCAGGAAATATGGCTCAAAGTCTTCACCGTTTCCTAATGAACACGGTAGATATTCCGGAAAATGTGTTGGAGAGTTGCGAAATCATTTAGAAATTCACGAAGAAATGCTTGTTGGAACAGAAATAAAAAATATATATATCGACTTTCTAACAAGGAAACTCTAATGAGTGACAATTTTCTTTCATTATGATTATTTTGTACTATGTAATTATTTTTTTTTGCATTTCAGTTTTTCATTGCATTTTAACAACAAACGTAATGAATATATCTTGGTCAGAAGCTCGATTTCGTCATACTGACATTTCACTGTATAATTTCTAGCTGGCTATGTTTTGAATTGGATTGGATTGTTTTACCTCTGAGCGGCACTTTTTTGCACACAATGGGCTAAATGGCCAGGCCACAAGGACCCCGAAAGCTCAGAGAAGGTTGGGGGAGGGGACCCACTGGAACAGCTGTTGGGAGACAGATGGTAGCCTCCCGTCAAGGCCATCCAGCGTGTTCTTTAACGTGCACAGGGTATGGCTCTCCCGCACACGGGCCCACGGCTTAACGTCCCATCCGACGGACGGCGGCCTTTCCAAGCCCATCAGTGTCACTTACTGACCGTGGGCAGTGCGGGGAATTTTGCGGAGATAAATCTCAACGCTGACCCAGCTGGGACTCGATCCTGGGAACTACAGATTACGAGCCTGGCGCGCTACCGACTGAGCCACTCCCGCCCAGTCTGTGCTTTGACAATTCGGGTCAGAGAAGAAAACAAATACATATATGTGACAAAAGTAAAGAGGAAAAAAAAAACAGGATTACTTTTATAAATTTCGATTCGTATTATTAACCGTTTTTTCACGTTTCGTTTCAAAAATAAAAACCTTTTTTAATTTCGCTTTTATCTTTACGTTCCTCACGAATTCTCCACTGGCAACAATTTTTTTCACAGCCATATGAGTAATCCCTTTGTTAGCACAATAATGTATTAATAAGTACTTTAAATTATTATATTTCTGTTCAAATTACATTATCATTGCAGAAACGAATGAAAAAAGAATAATTTTTAGCAAGGAAAAGATTAATAAAACTCTACGGAATATTGTCTGCACGTAATCCGAAGTCGCAGATAGCAATTAAAGGCTTTGTTCCAAAACGGGGAACTTGATATTTAGTCGATTTTGAGTAATTATTACAGGTGGACTAACTTGAAAATGTTCTTAAGTTAAATTGATTTTTCCTATAAGAACTATTATTAATTCCGTTAATGAGGTCCTTCTTAACTTAAAAATCGGCTTTTTATCATATAAAGGGAATAAAGTATATACTTAAAACAAGTTCTTATACTTTTAATAAGCATAAATTAATTGCCCGTAATAGTCATATGCAGTGCTGTCCAGTGGCCGAGTGTTGAGCGAATTTGTCCACTGATCAAAAGGACATGGGTTCGAGACCCCGGGAGGAGTCGACGTTTGTGCTGCGTTTTGCTGAAGTCCCAGCCTTCCTCGCAGATCTAATATGGCGTATAAACTGACAGGCTCCTGACGAACTTTTATTTTCTTTTAGACATATAGGACAGAGAATAATCCTAGAAGATGCTCCTAGCTTCTAGAGACCTTCCCATACAAGAACAAAGACCAAAGACTCTGATGATCACTGCCTAAATTAGAGCTAACACAGCACACAAAGCTTTCCTTGCTGGAACAGTCATTAATTACCTAACTATTATGTCAGTTAAGGCTAAGTAAGTTCTCTTCGTGGCAAGCAGCTGCTTGAGGGAGTATTTATTTTATCTTTTAACCATACAGTGGTATAATATTGTTCATTACCATTTGGAAACATTACTTTTGACGCATTATTTTTGGAAGAATTAAGGCGGAAATTTTGCTTTTATCA
This sequence comes from Ryuthela nishihirai, assembly GCA_038380435.1. Classification (NCBI taxonomy): domain Eukaryota; kingdom Metazoa; phylum Arthropoda; class Arachnida; order Araneae; family Heptathelidae; genus Ryuthela; species Ryuthela nishihirai. The sequence continues at coordinate 7,425,215 of JAWZYU010000024.1, forward strand.
GGATTATTTGTGGGTATATACAAAAGTCCAATTGACTACTAAAATTTTCCTAAAGGTTGGCAAAACGTGGTCTTGAGTCATGGGCAGGAGGAGTAAATACATAATTAATATTCCACGTTAGAACATATTCAAAGGTTCTTAAGTGCAATAGATGTGTTCATTAATTGAATAGGCAATCACAATTCTTTAGCATGTAGATTCCTTAGCAACTTGGATGTTCGTAATTGTGGTTCAACTATGCTCTTGAATAAAGAACAAATGAAGTGTCTTTTGGTCCAAAGTAATGCATTTCCCTCAATGTTATTGAGAATTACATTGCTAAACGAATTATCACTTTCTCAGTAAAGATGATTAATAATCCTTAGTACCATCCTAGAAAGCAAGGTGAATGAATGATCCTTAGTATGCCATTATTGTATCTTAGTGTGCCAAGAAATTACTTGTAAAATAAATGTACTGTTTAACAAATTATTTAACAAGTACAGGAAGTTATCTTTTGCGCGATTAATGTGTACCTAAAAATTGTCGCTTAAATTAAATTCGGGCAAAATGAGAAAAATTGTCCGATATCAAATAATTGAAATGCGCAGTTACGTAGAGTATATCCCTCTATTAGCCTACTCAATATTAACGAAGTTTTAAATTGTGACATAGAAGGCAGTACGATATGTAATACAATAATTTAAAGTAGAAAGTAACTTAAATTCTGAGAAATTTAAATGTGTCAGAAGAAAGATATATTAACTGCTATACCTTAAAGTTTAGTAGATCTGGTTGAGAGGATGAGGAATTATTGGGGAAGAGAGTCGTCTTGATTGGATGACACTGAAGGTGACGTTGAGAGACGTTTAATTGCCTCTTGTACTTGTTCTGCGAAATATTTGTCTGTCAATGCTGGACTAGAGATTTTAGTATGCAAAACGGGTTTAGCAGTTAATACAGTCTTTAGAAAGGATCAGCCACCAGCAGCTGTATTTTGTACTGTTCTGATGTATGGTTCTATGAAACTTGCATATGATAACGATGTGGCATTTTGAAAAAATATTTAAAATAAAACATTGCATACTATGAAAGAAATATTTTAATAATATTTAAAAAAAATTCTTGATGTTTTAATTCTTTCAAATATTTGCCAATTTTTTATGGTCAAAGACGATGCAGTTGCATAGCTATAAATTACGTTTGACTGGCAATCAGTTACGTAGATAACTTTACAATGTGCTTTCCTGTGAATTACAAATACAAAAATATGTTTGCTGGTTATAAGTATTTCAGTGTAATTTTAAGTATGATTATTTGCGATATCCAAACAGTTGCAAAAATAGCAGGGCTAACACCTTCTTGAACAAAAACTTCGATTGTTGACTCGTAATTTTCGAGAAAGAGTTAGGCTACATTTGATAGTTACCAGATGGTGGGTAGTGTAGACATTCCCCAGATGGTGGGTGGTATAGACATTCCCCTGACGGTAGGTGGTATAGATAGGGGATGCCTAAAACTACTTTAGGTGTCATTGTTGGCTTGTGTTGTGAATCCCAATGTCTCACACCAAGATCTTATGTTAGCTGTGTTGGAACTCCATCGAAAATGGTATTAGTTAGACTTAACGTGCTATAAGCAAGTTGAAAAATAATCTTTCCAATCCTGTCGTTGTCATTTAATTAATTCCTTCCTCTTGAAATGATTGATTAGGCAGAGCCTCGTCTTGAAATGATGGACTTAAGCAGTGCTCGGATCTTCACTAGAAAACTTAATAAATGTGACACTTTCAGAGTTCTTTGCTGTCCATTCCTTTCGATTCAGCTAATCGCAAACAATACTATAGGGTGTCCATGAATTACTAGGCCCAATGGAGACTTTGGAGCTTAGAGATCACAACGTCTGGGCCACTTTTCAGAGAAAACCAGCTGCAGATAAGAATCCACTAGACATAATGCAATACTCTAGCCTGGCAATTAAGTAGAATTTATTTAACGAAATAAGCAAATGCTGTTCCTCGGATGGTTGATGTCTCATTATGGATCTTTCTAAGATCATAATCAACAACCTTAAAAGGGAGACACTTAGCACATGAACTCTCATTTGACTAAACTGCAGTATTCTGAATATCTATTTTATCAGTAGCAATTAAAAGTTTCTAAATATATCTTAATATAAACACTGAAGTTCAAAAAGATCTTTTTTATCTAGTGGAAATTTTATTTTTGACCTCAAAGGATCGTTGCATCCAAAGTTTCGTAACATTTTTTTAAATCTGCGACCTAAAATAACCCCAGCCACAAATTTTTAATTTTCTAGCAGTGGTGTGTCGATATTTGGCCTTTAACATCGAAGGACTAAAATGTCATATTTCTGAGATCTAACCCAAAATACCAGCAGCCACCAATTTATAGCTCTCTTAGCACCAGTAGATCTGGTTTTGACCTTTGATATCGAAGGAACCCCCCCCCCCCCGCACTCAGATCCGAAATTTTTTATCATTTCTGAGATCTACAACCTGAAACACTTCTGGACACAAATTTTCATCTTTCTAGTCCTCGTTTCATGTTTTGACCTCCATTTGACCTTGAAGGACACGTTGGAAATCAAATTTCGGATTTTTCCCGATATCTACGATCCTAAGTGCAAAGTTGCAGTTTTCTACCATCTCTGCATCATAGTTAGAATCAGGTCGATCTCCCTATCAATCAGTCAGTCACGAACTTACAATCTTCTATGTACAGGGTGAATCTGAAAAAGTGGGCAAAACTTTACGGGGTGGTAGAACACAGCTATACGAGCAATATTCGTCATAGAATGTATGGTCGGAACGCAAGCGGTGAGAAGTTAAAAGGTAGTTTTCCACTGTCACATTTAAAGAATGAACACAAGAAGGAGAGGAGATACTTCAGAAAACATTTTATTAACAGGAATGTAATTGAGGAACATGCTCAAAGAAATTGCTCAAAAGAGCTGCCGCCAGCTGTAATGCAGGCTTCACACCTGCGGGATAGGAACCGACGCACATTTGCGAAGACACCAGGCATTTCCCGAATATCGCCGGCAACAACGGCGATCCTGGCGACTAGATCCATATCGGTTTCAATGGGGCACTCGTAGATTAGGCTTTTCATATGGCCCCACAGGAAAAAGTCCAAACACGAGAGATCCGGCGATCTTGGTGGCCAAGCTATGGGACCACCTCGACCAATCCATCGCCCTGGGAACGTTGCATGTAAAGTGTTCCGCACATCTAAGCTGAAGTGTGCAGGCACACCCTCGTGCTGGAACCACATTCTCGATCTGCTGGGGGTTGGAATCGGACGCAGCAGCTCCGACAACACCTCTCGTAGGAATGTGTTATACGATTTGCCGTCCAGACGGTGTGGCAGGATGTATGGGCCAACCAAATGGTCATGGAGGATCCCTGCCCAAACATTTACGGAGAACCGCTGCTGGAACGAATGAGGACGTATGGCATGCGGGTTCGTAGATGCCCGCGTGTGTGAATTGTGGGTATTCAAAACGCCCTCACGGGTGAAAGTGTACTCGTCTGTAAACAGAACATGTGCACCAAAATCCGGCTGCGCTGCATTCTGCTGGAGGTACCAACGTGCGAAATCAACACGTGGCTGATAGTCCGCCGGTGGCAACGCTTCTACCTTCTGCATACGATAGGGGTGCATTCCTTCCTCCTGTAGCACACGGCAAACCGACATTTGGGACACGTGTACTGCACGGGAAACCGCTCGCGTGCTACATCCCGGTCGCTCTTCCACCCTACGCAGAATGTCCTCTGCAAGTTGCGGCGTCCTGACACTCCTTTCACGCCCTGCGTCTTGCTTGGCCGCGGCGAAGGATCCCGTTTCACACAGCCGCCGATGCAAACGCTCGAAGGTTTTCCGATCTGGAGTGCATCTCATCGGAAACCGGTCGCTGTAACGTCTCTGTGCCTCACTTGCATTCCCGTCCGCCGCACCGTAAACAAAGTGCATATCCGCCATTTCGTGGTTAGTATAACCAGCCATCCTCTCGGCAATCCACGGTAGAAATGCCGTTGGGTGCGAGGACCGACCCTTTTATACCATTTCCAACGCCACCTAACGGCTCGCCGTTTGCGTTCCGCCCATACTTTCTATGACGAATATTGCTCGTATAGCTGCGTTCTACCACCCCGTAAAGTTTTGCCCACTTTTTCAGATTCACCCTGTATAATATATAAGAAACCAGGACAAGCCCAATAGAGCTTCTAGTTTATTTCCTTCCTTTGTGTAGGGCAGTCCTTCTTCACTTAAAAAAAAAATAAAAATCATCACCTAATAAACTGTCAGATCACTGCAACAACTATTTCTCCCTCCTTGCTCTTTCCTCTATCAGCACCAACTCTCTATAACGGTTGGGTTGGGTTGTTTTACCTCTGAGAGGCACTTTTTTGCACACCATGGGCTAAATGGCCAGGTCACATGGACCCCGAAGGCTCAGAGAAGGTATGGGGAGGGGACCCACTGGAACAGCTGTTGGGAGACAGATGGTAGCCTCCCGTCAAAGCCATCCAGCGTGTTCTTTAACGTGCACAGGGTATGGCTCTCCCACACACGGGGCCACGGATTAACATCCCATCCGGTGGACGGCGGCCTTTCCAAGCCCATCGGTGTCCCCTACTGACCGTGGGCAGGGCAGGGAATTTTGCGGAGATAAATCTCAACGCTGACCCAACTGGGACTCGAACATGGGAACTACAGATTACGAGCATGGCGCGCTACCGACTGAGCCACCCCCGCCCCCTCTATAACGTGCAATCAGTTTATGGACGACGTAAATCCCCTATAAATCATACCCTTGTTAAGTCACCAGTCATTAAGATGTGGTTCGTTAATGAGCCAGCAAAACTGGAACAAAACTACATGGTTTCTATGAAGCACTGGGCGTTGCAGCCAGGGGAAGAAAGAAGAGGAAAGCTGATCTCTTCTCCTCATGCTACGGTATGATCTGTCAATCATTTGGATGGAGGAGTGGTGGTGCCATCTCTTTAGCATAGATGTGCAACAAACAGCGGGATGTTTCGTTAAATACTTTGAGAGGACTGTGGTGGATAATCCGGCTTATGCCAACTTTTGCAACAATTTATTTGATAATGCCTCTTTGATGTCTTAATAGTTTTCATGCACTATTTTGGGGCGGGGTTAGCTCAGTCGGTAGCGCGCCAGGCTCGTAATCTGTAGTTCCTAGGTTCGAGTCCCAGCTGGGTCAGCGTTGAAATTTATCTCCGCAAAATTCCCCGCCCTGCCCACGGTCAGTAGGGGACACCGATGGGTTGGAACGACCGCCGTCCGTCGGATGGGACGTTAAGTCGTGGCCCTGTGTACAGGAGAGCCATACACTGCGCACGTTAAAGAACACGCTGGATGGCCTTGAAGGGAGGCTACCATCTGTCTCCTAACAGCTGTTCCAGTGGGTCTCCTCCCCCAACCTTGTCTGAGCCTTCGGAGTCCATGTGACCTGACCATTTAACCCATGGTGTGCAAAAAAGTGCCGCTCAGAGGTAAAGAACCCAACCCATGCATATCTTTTAAACTTTACAGGAACGACGAAAAGTGTAATTCGACGTTCATCTAATGCATAGACGGGTGGTTAGGTTTACACTGACATCCTTCCTTCGATGCTCCTGGGAATCATCAAGGGCTTCCTGAGCTTAAGCTGGTGTGTGGAGTTATCGCAAAATTGACCAAAGGAATGAACGGAAAATCTTCTACGTCCGAAATATATCAGAAGATGTTCCTTGTCATACATAACTGGAATTCCCGAAATCGTTAACTAATGTAATGCAGAGACTCGGTTACGGGGATTACTGATTACGCGCATCTTTTGTTTTTAAACACGTTCCTGATTCAAGTGGCCGACTAATATAATAATAATAATTTTTATTAGTACAGTTCACAAATCTATTAAAATTTTAATTTTGTAGAAAACATTAAATCCAGGAAGCTTATCCACATAACATACAAATAGAAAAACAGTATGACAGATTATAAGCAATAAAGATAGCAAACTTATTACACTTAGATACGTACAACATGATTATATTACAATATATATTTATATATATATATATGACAGAGAATGTCACAAATATTAGAATATAATCTACATTTATTGATCAGAAGAACTGATCAATGAATAGTAAATACACAGGGTTACCTGTTGACACAGAAGCCAATTAATAGTTTTTGTGGAAATAATGAGTTTTTGCGATCCACGGGACTCGAACCCACTTCTCTGCAGATTCATGCCAGAGTGTTCTAACCACTAATTAGTTTCGGCTTCATCATATATCCTAATGTGGCTTATATATTTACTCGAACTTGTCGCCTACGTCACCATCTATGATCGGAATAGGTCGTAAAGCAATTTATTGATTCACTTCGTGTCACGTGACACGAAGGTTGCCAGATCATTAATTTCTAAAAAAATCGTTGCCAGATAGTTTTTCTGAATTCTGTAATCAACCATAGAGTTCAGATACTTTTTGAGCGATGTACGTTACATTCATCTGTGCCGATTTCAGGATTTTGTACCGTTCTTCTAACCTACTCTCGATGAAGAACGAGGAAGCAATAGTCTCTGAAGAGCGTCATCCATCGTTAGGAACATTAAGTTGTGATTTCGTATGCAAAGAAGCGCTTGGCTGCAAACGTTAAAACAATCTGAATCGTTTGAAAGAAAGCTATTATCTGCCTCTCGCAGTTGTTCAGAGAGTTTCCGCCCCAACCATTGTTATGGCTACTTAGCTCATTGTGCAGCAAAAAAAAAGGACGCTCAGTTTCAAAGCAACCAGACATATTTCTACCGAACATTGTATGCGATTGCGTAAAGGGAGATGTATTTTGTTGTTGTCACTTGCTGAAATAAAACACGAATTGTTCGATCTTCTGCATTTATTCTTACTCCCATTCATGTCATATCTGATGTCGCACCATCTGTTGGTATATAGAGATACCTTTCAGTTCCAGAATTTTTCTTTAAGGCAACATAATAGCTTAGTACTACAAAGCAAAAAACATTAGGAAGCAATTTTGTAGAACTCGGCTACAAAGGACTTTTTTTGTTATAGCTGTTATTTGGCAAAGGTCACACGAAGAAGAAAAATTAATAATATTTTGATTCTGTTTGGAAAGAAGTTGATATACATTGAATTATGACCACTAATCGCCATGTTATCTCAATGGGACGGTAACGTCGAAGCTCTATAACTTCTAAAATAAGTTTTCTTACTTTGAAGAATATGATAGCACATAATGATCTCAATCAAATATATCAATATTTCGATTTCTACAATATTCGTTCAGTATTTAATGTGGTATGGAAGTTTGAATATTTTAAAAATGCCAGTGTTAATAAACTTATACAAAACTGATGAATAGTGAAATAATTCTTTACACAAACTTCTAATATTCACATTTATTTTATTAAACACTTTGATATAATATTTATTACTAAGTTTTAATTAACTTCTGAAGTCAATTTTTGTGACTGGCATTGCTAATAATGTTAAATATTCAAACTTCCATAACTCTTTAAATACTGAATGAATATTATTGAAAATCAATATTTAATTAGAACTGATTGAGATCTTTACCTCTAGTCACATTTTTCCATCAAATGCTTATTTTGAAAGTTATAGAGCTTCGAAGTTTGAGTCCCGTTGAATTAACATGTGGTGGGGTGGTCATTATTCAATGATCACTCAATGTAGAGACGCTCAAAAAATATACGAACACTATGGTTGATTACAGAATACGGAAAAAATATCTCGCAACGACTTATTTAGAAATTAGTGATCTGCGAACCTTTGTTTACAGTACACGAAAGTAATCACGAAGAGAAGCTATAGGTGAATAGTAAAAAAAAAACACAAAACAGCATTAATACCAAACTTCGGCAACCTCTACTGATATTAACACTTTGACCACCACTGCCTTTGATCTCCATCTTCCTAATTGGAAATCTGCACTGTTTTTCTCTCAAACTACTTCCATACACATATAGCATTTTACCTCCTCCACATTAAAAGTGTTGGTTATTTTCCATAAACTATTTTTAAGACAAGTCTCACGATTATTTATCTGGGCATACAGATATCGGCAATTAATCGGAGATTGATATATGGAAGTTCAAAATGTTTATTTTTTCTTACAGACCATCCGAATGTCGTGTCCGAATGCATAGAATTGATTTGTGGTTCCCGAAACCAATGATTTACAGCGCCAAAGATTAACCGAATGCTAAGCAGAGGCCATTCCGTTGTGCTGCCCAACCGTCTCAGTGGTCTGCTCCCTAATCGTTAATGTTGAACAGAGAAAACAAACATTCCGATCACTATCATTTTTTCCCCCACAAGCATTTCTCGAACAAGATGGGAGGACGTACTGATCGTGCAACGGCACGAAACAAGCATAGATGAATGCTATAAATCATCCTTCTCTTGTAAAGAAGAATTTTCTCTTGCCAAGAAATCGATTTTCGGATGTTTACCGCCCCCCTCCCTTCCCACCAATCTTCCGAAGAACAGGAAAAGGACGACGGTTAATGCTTGTTTCGCGTTCCTGCACGTCCTGCCACGTGCTCAGTGCAGCGTGGCCTTCTCGCCACAGGTAAATAGATATATCAGTCTCCATTAGAGGTGAGGCAAAACGATTCATCCTCCTCCTCCGCAGCATCTCAGTCCGACGGAGATTAGCTCCCTCTCTAGGACTGCAACACGCCTGGTTGCACTCTGGCCAAAGCCACACTTCTCGCTTGTTATTTGGCACAAGACTATTTGGAAGTTCGGTGAAGGGCATCAGCTTGCTTCTAAAAAGGATCATTTTAGAATAACCCTAATGTTTCGTTGCAAAGATAGATGTCTTTCTTTCTAGCTCGTCGTTCTGGTTTCTCATTTTGAAGCCTAAGCGAAACTGTGTCTATCTCGCAGTTTTAATCACCATCAGAACCGTATTCGCATTAAAATGATGAATATGCAGATGGCCGACAGTCATCATTTATCTTTGATAATCAAAATGCTCAAGATACACGTTCTAAAGTCCCTAGAAAAGATCTGAAAGCCAATGAAAAGGATTATTCATTAGCTAAGTTCAAATCGGTAGGTTGGAATACCCTCTCATGACTGCCATCTTTATGAAGCGGAAGGGGACGTAGGGATCACAACGTTTCGTTGGCATTATTTTTCTCACAGAATCAAATATAACCGAGTGGCTATTGTGCTTGGCTACAGCTGATCTTGTTGATTATAAAGGACCCGGGTTCGAGCCCCAGATAAATAATCGGTGTTGTCTTTCTAGTGAGATCTCACCTTCCTCAAAGAACTATCTTATGTCATATTATACAGACAAGCTCCTCTCATTACTCTGTGGCAAGCAATAATTGAGGAGGTATTTCTTTTTTTAATCAATTAAATTATTGTACCTATGTTGAGAATTTTGTATGCAACGTTGAATTTCGAAAGGCCGCCATCCGTCGGATGAGACGCTAAGTTGTGGTCCTAAATGCAGCGAAGCCATACTCTGTGCACATTAAAGAACGTGCTATGTAACTTTGACGAGAGGCTTCCATCTGTCCCCTGTCCAGTGTATCCCCTTCCCCAACTTTCACTGAGTCCTAGGGTCCTTGTGACCTACCATTTAGCCTTGACGGGAGGCTTCGATCTGTCCCCTCTCCAGTGTATCCCCTTCCCCAACTTTCACTGAGTCCTTGGGATCCTTGTGACCTACAATTTAGCATTGACGGGAGGCTTCCATCTGTCCCTTGTCCAGTGTATCCCCTTCCCCAACTTTCACTGAGTCCTTGGGGTCCTTGTGACCTACCATTTAGCCTTGACGGGAGGCTTCCATCTGTCCCCTGTCCAGTGTATCCCCTTCCCCAACTTTCACTGAGTCCTTGAGGTCCTTGTGACCTACCATTTAGTCTTGACGGGAGGCTTCCATCTGTCCCCTGTCCAGTGTATCACCTTCCCCACCTTTCACTGAGTCCTAAGGGTCCTTGTGACCTACCATTTAGTCTTGACGGGAGGCTTCCATCTGTCCCCTGTCCAGTGTATCCCCTTCCCCAACATTCACTGAGTCCTTGGGGTCCTTGTGACCTACCATTTAGCCTTGACGGGAGGCTTCCATCTGTCCCCTGTCCAGTGTATCCCCTTCCCCAACTTTAACTGAGTCCTTGAGGTCCTTGTGACCTCAATTTAGCCTTGACGGGAGGCTTCCATCTGTTCCCTGTCCAGTGTATCCCCTTCCCCAACTTTCACGGAGTCATTGGGGTCCTTGTGACCTACCATTTAGCGTTGACGGGAGGCTCCCATCTGTCCCCTGTCCAGTGTATCCCCTTCCCAAACTTTCACTGAGTCCTTGGGGTCCTTGTGACCTACCATTTAGTCTTGACGGGAGGCTTCCATCTGTCCCCTGTCCAGTGTATCCCCTTCCCCACCTTTCACTGAGTCATTGAGTCCTTGTGACCTACCATTTAGTCTTGACGGGAGGCTTCCATCTGTCCCCTGTCCAGTGTATCCCCTTCCCCACCTTTCACTGAGTCATTGAGGTCCGTGTGACCTACCATTTAGTCTTGACGGGAAGCTTCCATCTGTCCCCTGTCCAGTGTATCCCCTTCCCCACCTTTCACTGAGACATTGAGGTCCTTGTGACCTACCATTTAGCCTTGACGGGAGGCTTCCATCTGTCCCCTGTCCAGTGTATCCCCTTCCCCAACTTTCAATGAGTCCTTGGGGTCCTTGTGACCTACAATTTAGTCTTGATGGGAGGCTTCCATCTGTCCCCTGTCCAGTGTATCCCCTTCCCCACCTTTCACTGAGTCATTGAGGTCCTTGTGACCTACCATTTAGTCTTGACGGGAGGCTTCCATCTGTCCCCTGTCCAGTGTATCCCCTTCCCCAACTTTCACTGAGTTCTTGGGGTCCTTTTGACCTACCATTTAGTCTTGACGGGAGGCTTCCATCTGTCCCCTGTCCAGTGTATCCCCTTCCCCACCTTTCACTGAGACATTGAGGTCCTTGTGACCTACCATTTAGTCTTCACGGGAGGCTTCCATCTGTCCCCTGTCCAGTGTATCCCCTTCCCCACCTTTCACTGAGTCATTGAGGTCCTTGTGACCTACCATTTAGCCTTGACGGGAGGCTTCCATCTGTCCCCTGTCCAGTGTATCCCCTTCCCCAACTTTCACTGAGTCCTTGGGGTCCATGTGACCTACCATTTAGCATTGACGGGAGGCTTCCATCTGTCCCCTGTCCAGTGTATCCCCTTCCCCAACTTTCACTGAGTACTTGAGGTCCTTGTTACCTACCATTTAGTCTTGACGGGAGGCTTCTATCTGTCCCCTGTCCAGTGTATCCCCTTCCCCACCTTTCACTGAGACATTGAGGTCCTTGTGATCTACCAGTTAGCCTTGACGGGAGGCTTCCATCTGTCCCCTGTCCAGTGTATCCCCTTCCCCAACTTTCACTGAGTCCTTGGGGTCCTTGTGACCTACAATTTTGCCTTGATGGGAGGCTTCCATCTGTCCCCTGTCCAGTGTATCCCCTTCCCCAGCTTTCACTGAGTCCTTGGGGTCCTTGTGACCTACCATTTAGTCTTGACGGGAGGCTTCCATCTGTCCCCTGTCCAGTGTATCCCCTTCCCCAACTTTCACTGAGTCCTTGAGGTCCTTGTGACCTACCATTTATTCTTGACGGGAGGCTTCCATTGTCCCCTGTCCAGTGTATCCCCTTCCCTAACTTTCACTGAGTCCTTGGGGTCCTTGTGACCTACCATTTAGCCTTGACGGGAGGCTTCCATCTGTCCTCTGTCCAGTGTAACCCCTTCCCCAACTTTCACTGAGTCCTTGAAGTCCTTGTGACCTACCATTTAGCCTTGACGGGAGACTTGCATCTGTCCTCTGTCCAGTGTATCCCCTTCCCCAACTTTCACTGAGTCCTTGGGGTCCTTGTGACCTACCATTTAGCCTTGACGGGAGGCTTCCATCTGTCCCCTGTCCAGTGTATCCCCTTCCCCAACTTTCACTGAGTCTTGAGATCCTTGTGACCTACCATTTAGTCTTGACGGGGGGGCTTCCATCTGTCCCCTGTCCAGTGTATCCCCTTCCCCAACTTTCACTGAGTCCTTGAAGACCTTGTGACGTACCATTTAGCCTTGACGGGAGAATTGCATCTGTCCTCTGTCCAGTGTATCCCCTTCCCCAACTTTCACTGAGTCCTTGGGGTCCTTGTGACCTACCATTTAGCCTTGACGGGAGGCTTCCATCTGTCCCCTGTCCAGTGTATCCCCTTCCCCAACTTTCACTGAGTCTTGAGATCCTTGTGACCTACCATTTAGTCTTGACGGGGGGGCTTCCATCTGTCCCCTGTCCAGTGTATCCCCTTCCCCAACTTTCACTGTGTCCTTGGGGTCCTTGTGACCTACCATTTAGTCTTGACGGGGGGCTTCCATCTGTCCTCTGTCCAGTGTATCCCCTTCCCCAACTTTCACTGAGTCCTTGGGGTCCTTGTGACCTACCATTTAGCCTTGACGGGAGGCTTCCATCTGTCCCCTGTCCAGTGTATCCCCTTCCCCAACTTTCACTGAGTCTTGAGATCCTTGTGACCTACCATTTAGTCTTGACGGGGGGGCTTCCATCTGTCCCCTGTCCAGTGTATCCCCTTCCCCAACTTTCACTGTGTCCTTGGGGTCCTTGTGACCTACCATTTAGCCTTGACGGGAGGCTTCCATCTGTCCCCTGTCCAGTGTATCCCCTTCCCCAACTTTCACTGAGTCCTTGAGGTCCTTGTGACCTACCATTTAGCCTTGACGGGAGGCTTCCATCTGTCCCCTGTCCAGTGTATCCCCTTCCCCAACTTTCACTGAGTTCTTGGGGTCCTTGTGACCTACCATTTAGCCTTGACGGGAGGCTTCCATCTGTCCCCTGTCCAGTGTATCACCTTCCCCACCTTTCACTGAGTCCTAAGGGTCCTTGTGACCTACCATTTAGTCTTGACGGGAGGCTTCCATCTGTCCCCTGTCCAGTGTATCCCCTTCCCCAACATTCACTGAGTCCTTGGGGTCCTTGTGACCTACCATTTAGCCTTGACGGGAGGCTTCCATCTGTCCCCTGTCCAGTGTATCCCCTTCCCCAACTTTAACTGAGTCCTTGAGGTCCTTGTGACCTCAATTTAGCCTTGACGGGAGGCTTCCAACTGTTCCCTGTCCAGTGTATCCCCTTCCCCAACTTTCACGGAGTCATTGGGGTCCTTGTGACCTACCATTTAGCGTTGACGGGAGGCTCCCATCTGTCCCCTGTCCAGTGTATCCCCTTCCCCAACTTTCACTGAGTCCTTGGGGTCCTTGTGACCTACCATTTAGTCTTGACGGGAGGCTTCCATCTGTCCCCTGTCCAGTGTATCCCCTTCCCCACCTTTCACTGAGTCATTGAGTCCTTGTGACCTACCATTTGGTCTTGACGGGAGGCTTCCATCTGTCCCCAGTCCAGTGTATCCCCTTCCCCACCTTTCACTGAGTCATTGAGGTCCGTGTGACCTACCATTTAGTCTTGACGGGAAGCTTCCATCTGTCCCCTGTCCAGTGTATCCCCTTCCCCACCTTTCACTGAGACATTGAGGTCCTTGTGACCTACCATTTAGCCTTGACGGGAGGCTTCCATCTGTCCCCTGTCCAGTGTATCCCCTTCCCCAACTTTCAATGAGTCCTTGGGGTCCTTGTGACCTACAATTTAGTCTTGACGGGAGGCTTCCATCTGTCCCCTGTCCAGTGTATCCCCTTCCCCACCTTTCACTGAGACATTGAGGTCCTTGTGACCTAACATTTAGTCTTGACGGGAGGCTTCCATCTGTCCCCTGTCCAGTGTATCCCCTTCCCCAACTTTCACTGAGTTCTTGGGGTCCTTGTGACCTACCATTTAGCCTTGACGGGAGGCTTCCATCTCTCCCCTGTCCAGTGTATCCCCTTCTTCCAACTTTCACTGAGTCCTTGGGGTCCTTGTGACCTACCATTTAGTCTTCACGGGAGGCTTCCATCTGTCCCCTGTCCAGTGTATCCCCTTCCCCACCTTTCACTGAGTCATTGAGGTCCTTGTGACCTACCATTTAGCCTTGACGGGAGGCTTCCATCTGTCCCCTGTCCAGTGTATCCCCTTCCCCAACTTTCACTGAGTCCTTGGGGTCCATGTGACCTACAATTTAGCCTTGACGGGAGGCTTCCATCTGTCCCCTGTCCAGTGTATCCCCTTCCCCAACTTTCACTGAGTACTTGAGGTCCTTGTGACCTACCATTTAGTCTTGACGGGAGGCTTCTATCTGTCCCCTGTCCAGTGTATCCCCTTCCCCACCTTTCACTGAGACATTGAGGTCCTTGTGATCTACCATTTAGACTTGACGGGAGGCTTCCATCTGTCCCCTGTCCAGTGTATCCCCTTCCCCAACTTTCACTGAGTCCTTGGGGTCCTTGTGACCTACAATTTTGCCTTGATGGGAGGCTTCCATCTGTCCCCTGTCCAGTGTATCCCCTTCCCCAGCTTTCACTGAGTCCTTGGGGTCCTTGTGACCTACCATTTAGTCTTGACGGGAGGCTTCCATCTGTCCCCTGTCCAGTGTATCCCCTTCCCCAACTTTCACTGAGTCCTTGAGGTCCTTGTGACCTACCATTTATTCTTGACGGGAGGCTTCCATTGTCCCCTGTCCAGTGTATCCCCTTCCCTAACTTTCACTGAGTCCTTGGGGTCCTTGTGACCTACCATTTAGCCTTGACGGGAGGCTTCCATCTGTCCTCTGTCCAGTGTAACCCCTTCCCCAACTTTCACTGAGTCCTTGAAGTCCTTGTGACCTACCATTTAGCCTTGACGGGAGACTTGCATCTCTCCTCTGTCCAGTGTATCCCCTTCCCCAACTTTCACTGAGTCCTTGGGGTCCTTGTGACCTACCATTTAGCCTTGACGGGAGGCTTCCATCTGTCCTCTGTCCAGTGTAACCCCTTCCCCAACTTTCACTGAGTCCTTGAAGTCCTTGTGACCTACCATTTAGCCTTGACGGGAGACTTGCATCTGTCCTCTGTCCAGTGTATCCCCTTCCCCAACTTTCACTGAGTCCTTGGGGTCCTTGTGACCTACCATTTAGCCTTGACGGGAGGCTTCCATCTGTCCCCTGTCCAGTGTATCCCCTTCCCCAACTTTCACTGAGTCTTGAGATCCTTGTGACCTACCATTTAGTCTTGACGGGGGGGCTTCCATCTGTCCCCTGTCCAGTGTATCCCCTTCCCCAACTTTCACTGAGTCCTTGAAGTCCTTGTGACCTACCATTTAGCCTTGACGGGAGACTTGCATCTGTCCTCTGTCCAGTGTATCCCCTTCCCCAACTTTCACTGAGTCCTTGGGGTCCTTGTGACCTACCATTTAGCCTTGACGGGAGGCTTCCATCTGTCCCCTGTCCAGTGTATCCCCTTCCCCAACTTTCACTGAGTCTTGAGATCCTTGTGACCTACCATTTAGTCTTGACGGGGGGGCTTCCATCTGTCCCCTGTCCAGTGTATCCCCTTCCCCAACTTTCACTGTGTCCTTGGGGTCCTTGTGACCTACCATTTAGTCTTGACGGGGGGGCTTCCATCTGTCCTGTGTCCAGTGTATCCCCTTCCCCAACTTTCACGGAGTCATTGGGGTCCTTGTGACCTACCATTTAGCGTTGACGGGAGGCTCCCATCTGTCCCCTGTCCAGTGTATCCCCTTCCCCAACTTTCACTGAGTCCTTGGGGTCCTTGTGACCTACCATTTAGTCTTGACGGGAGGCTTCCATCTGTCCCCTGTCCAGTGTATCCCCTTCCCCACCTTTCACTGAGTCATTGAGTCCTTGTGACCTACCATTTAGTCTTGACGGGAGGCTTCCATCTGTCCCCTGTCCAGTGTATCCCCTTCCCCACCTTTCACTGAGTCATTGAGGTCCGTGTGACCTACCATTTAGTCTTGACGGGAAGCTTCCATCTGTCCCCTGTCCAGTGTATCCCCTTCCCCACCTTTCACTGAGACATTGAGGTCCTTGTGACCTACCATTTAGCCTTGACGGGAGGCTTCCATCTGTCCCCTGTCCAGTGTATCCCCTTCCCCAACTTTCAATGAGTCCTTGGGGTCCTTGTGACCTACAATTTAGTCTTGACGGGAGGCTTCCATCTGTCCCCTGTCCAGTGTATCCCCTTCCCCACCTTTCACTGAGACATTGAGGTCCTTGTGACCTAACATTTAGTCTTGACGGGAGGCTTCCATCTGTCCCCTGTCCAGTGTATCCCCTTCCCCAACTTTCACTGAGTTCTTGGGGTCCTTGTGACCTACCATTTAGTCTTGACGGGAGGCTTCCATCTGTCCCCTGTCCAGTGTATCCCCTTCCCCACCTTTCACTGAGAAATTGAGGTCCTTGTGACCTACCATTTAGCCTTGACGGGAGGCTTCCATCTCTCCCCTGTCCAGTGTATCCCCTTCTTCCAACTTTCACTGAGTCCTTGGGGTCCTTGTGACCTACCATTTAGTCTTCACGGGAGGCTTCCATCTGTCCCCTGTCCAGTGTATCCCCTTCCCCACCTTTCACTGAGTCATTGAGGTCCTTGTGACCTACCATTTAGCCTTGACGGGAGGCTTCCATCTGTCCCCTGTCCAGTGTATCCCCTTCCCCAACTTTCACTGAGTCCTTGGGGTCCATGTGACCTACAATTTAGCCTTGACGGGAGGCTTCCATCTGTCCCCTGTCCAGTGTATCCCCTTCCCCAACTTTCACTGAGTACTTGAGGTCCTTGTGACCTACCATTTAGTCTTGACGGGAGGCTTCTATCTGTCCCCTGTCCAGTGTATCCCCTTCCCCACCTTTCACTGAGACATTGAGGTCCTTGTGATCTACCATTTAGACTTGACGGGAGGCTTCCATCTGTCCCCTGTCCAGTGTATCCCCTTCCCCAACTTTCACTGAGTCCTTGGGGTCCTTGTGACCTACAATTTTGCCTTGATGGGAGGCTTCCATCTGTCCCCTGTCCAGTGTATCCCCTTCCCCAGCTTTCACTGAGTCCTTGGGGTCCTTGTGACCTACCATTTAGTCTTGACGGGAGGCTTCCATCTGTCCCCTGTCCAGTGTATCCCCTTCCCCAACTTTCACTGAGTCCTTGAGGTCCTTGTGACCTACCATTTATTCTTGACGGGAGGCTTCCATTGTCCCCTGTCCAGTGTATCCCCTTCCCTAACTTTCACTGAGTCCTTGGGGTCCTTGTGACCTACCATTTAGCCTTGACGGGAGGCTTCCATCTGTCCTCTGTCCAGTGTAACCCCTTCCCCAACTTTCACTGAGTCCTTGAAGTCCTTGTGACCTACCATTTAGCCTTGACGGGAGACTTGCATCTCTCCTCTGTCCAGTGTATCCCCTTCCCCAACTTTCACTGAGTCCTTGGGGTCCTTGTGACCTACCATTTAGCCTTGACGGGAGGCTTCCATCTGTCCTCTGTCCAGTGTAACCCCTTCCCCAACTTTCACTGAGTCCTTGAAGTCCTTGTGACCTACCATTTAGCCTTGACGGGAGACTTGCATCTGTCCTCTGTCCAGTGTATCCCCTTCCCCAACTTTCACTGAGTCCTTGGGGTCCTTGTGACCTACCATTTAGCCTTGACGGGAGGCTTCCATCTGTCCCCTGTCCAGTGTATCCCCTTCCCCAACTTTCACTGAGTCTTGAGATCCTTGTGACCTACCATTTAGTCTTGACGGGGGGGCTTCCATCTGTCCCCTGTCCAGTGTATCCCCTTCCCCAACTTTCACTGTGACCTTGGGGTCCTTGTGACCTACCATTTAGTCTTGACGGGGGGGCTTCCATCTGTCCTGTGTCCAGTGTATCCCCTTCCCCAACTTTCACTGAGTCCTTGGGGTCCTTGTGACCTACCATTTAGCCTTGACGGGAGGCTTCCATCTGTCCCCTGTCCAGTGTATCCCCTTCCCCAACTTTCACTGAGTCTTGAGATCCTTGTGACCTACCATTTAGTCTTGACGGGGGGGCTTCCATCTGTCCCCTGTCCAGTGTATCCCCTTCCCCAACTTTCACTGTGTCCTTGGGGTCCTTGTGACCTACCATTTAGCCTTGACGGGAGGCTTCCATCTGTCCCCTGTCCAGTGTATCCCCTTCCCCAACTTTCACTGAGTCCTTGAGGTCCTTGTGACCTACCATTTAGCCTTGACGGGAGGCTTCCATCTGTCCCCTGTCCAGTGTATCCCCTTCCCCAACTTTCACTGAGTCCTTGGGGTCCTTGTGACCTACCATTTAGCCTTGACGGGAGGCTTCCATCTGTCCCCTGTCCAGTATATCCCCTTCCCCAACTTTCACTGAGACATTGAGGTCCTTGTGACCTAACATTTAGCCTTGACGGGAGGCTTCCATCTGTCCCCTGTCCAGTGTATCCCCTTCCCCAACTTTCACTGAGTCCTTGGGGTCCATGTGACCTACCATTTAGCCTTGACGGGAGGCTTCCATCTGTCGCCTGTCCAGTGTATCCCCTTCCCCAACTTTCACTGAGTACTTGAGGTCCTTGTGACCTACCATTTAGTCTTGATGGGAGGCTTCCATCTGTCCCGTGTCCAGTGTATCCCCTTCCCCACCTTTCACTGAGACATTGAGGTCCTTGTGATCTACCATTTAGCCTTGACGGGAGGCTTCCATCTGTCCCCTGTCCAGTGTATCCCCTTCCCCACCTTTCACTGAGTCATTGAGTCCTTGTGACCTACCATTTAGTCTTGACGGGAGGCTTCCATCTGTCCCCTGTCCAGTGTATCCCCTTCCCCACCTTTCACTGAGTCATTGAGGTCCGTGTGACCTACCATTTAGTCTTGACGGGAAGCTTCCATCTGTCCCCTGTCCAGTGTATCCCCTTCTTCCAACTTTCACTGAGTCCTTGGGGTCCTTGTGACCTACCATTTAGTCTTGACGGGAGGCTTCCATCTGTCCCCTGTCCAGTGTATCCCCTTCCCCAACTTTCACTGAGTCCTTGGGGTCCTTGTGACCTACCATTTAGCCTTGACGGGAGGCTTCCATCTGTCCCCTGTCCAGTGTATCCCCTTCCCCAACTTTCACTGAGTCCTTGGGGTCCATGTGACCTACCATTTAGCCTTGACGGGAGGCTTCCATCTGTCCCCTGTCCAGTGTATCCCCTTCCCCAACTTTCACTGAGTACTTGAGGTCCTTGTGACCTACCATTTAGTCTTGACGGGAGGCTTCCATCTGTCCCCTGTCCAGTGTATCCCCTTCCCCACCTTTCACTGAGACATTGAGGTCCTTGTGATCTACCATTTAGTCTTGACGGGAGGCTTTCATCTGTCCCCTGTCCAATGTATCACCTTCCCCACCTTTCACTGAGTCCTTAGGGTCCTTGTGACCTACCATTTAGTCTTGACGGGAGGCTTCCATCTGTCCCCTGTCCAGTGTATCCCCTTCCCCAACATTCACTGAGTCCTTGGGGTCCTTGTGACCTACGATTTAGCCTTGACGGGAGGCTTCCATCTGTCCCCTGTCCAGTGTATCCCCTTCCCCAACTTTAACTGAGTCCTTGAGGTCCTTGTGACCTCAATTTAGCCTTGACGGGAGGCTTCCATCTGTTCCCTGTCCAGTGTATCCCCTTCCCCAACTTTCACGGAGTCATTGGGGTCCTTGTGACCTACCATTTAGCCTTGACGGGAGGCTCCCATCTGTCCCCTGTCCAGTGTATCCCCTTCCCCAACTTTCACTGAGTCCTTGGGGTCCTTGTGACCTACCATTTAGTCTTGACGGGAGGCTTCCATCTGTCCCCTGTCCAGTGTATCCCCTTCCCCACCTTTCACTGAGTCATTGAGTCCTTGTGACCTACCGTTTAGTCTTGACGGGAGGCTTCCATCTGTCCCCTGTCCAGTGTATCCCCTTTACCAACTTTCACTGAGTCTTGAGATCCTTGTGACCTACCATTTAGTCTTGCCGGGGGGGGCTTCCATCTGTCCCCTGTCCAGTGTATCCCCTTCCCCAACTTTCACTGAGTCCTTGAAGTCCTTGTGACCTACCATTTAGCCTTGACGGGAGACTTGCATCTGTCCTCTGTCCAGTGTATCCCCTTCCCCAACTTTCACTGAGTCCTTGGGGTCCTTGTGACCTACCATTTAGCCTTGACGGGAGGCTTCCATCTGTCCCCTGTCCAGTGTATCCCCTTCCCCAACTTTCACTGAGTCTTGAGATCCTTGTTACCTACCATTTAGTCTTGACGGGGGGGCTTCCATCTGTCCCCTGTCCAGTGTATCCCCTTCCCCAACTTTCACTGTGTCCTTGGGGTCCTTGTGACCTACCATTTAGTCTTGACGGGGGGGCTTCCATCTGTCCTGTGTCCAGTGTATCCCCTTCCCCAACTTTCACTGAGTCCTTGGGGTCCTTGTGACCTACCATTTAGCCTTGACGGGAGGCTTCCATCTGTCCCCTGTCCAGTGTATCCCCTTCCCCAACTTTCACTGAGTCTTGAGATCCTTGTGACCTACCATTTATTCTTGACGGGGGGGCTTCCATCTGTCCCCTGTCCAGTGTATCCCCTTCCCCAACTTTCACTGTGTCCTTGGGGTCCTTGTGACCTACCATTTAGCCTTGACGGGAGGCTTCCATCTGTCCCCTGTCCAGTGTATCCCCTTCCCCAACTTTCACTGAGTCCTTGAGGTCCTTGTGACCTACCATTTAGCCTTGACGGGAGGCTTCCATCTGTCCCCTGTCCAGTGTATCCCCTTCCCCAACTTTCACTGAGTCCTTGGGGTCCTTGTGACCTACCATTTAGCCTTGACGGGAGGCTTCCATCTGTCCCCTGTCCAGTATATCCCCTTCCCCAACTTTCACTGAGACATTGAGGTCCTTGTGACCTAACATTTAGCCTTGACGGGAGGCTTCCATCTGTCCCCTGTCCAGTGTATCCCCTTCCCCAACTTTCACTGAGTCCTTGGGGTCCATGTGACCTACCATTTAGCCTTGACGGGAGGCTTCCATCTGTCCCCTGTCCAGTGTATCCCCTTCCCCAACTTTCACTGAGTACTTGAGGTCCTTGTGACCTACTATTTAGTCTTGACGGGAGGCTTCCATCTGTCCCGTGTCCAGTGTATCCCCTTCCCCACCTTTCACTGAGACATTGAGGTCCTTGTGATCTACAATTTAGCCTTGACGGGAGGCTTCCATCTGTCCCCTGTCCAGTGTATCCCCTTCCCCACCTTTCACTGAGTCATTGAGTCCTTGTGACCTACCATTTAGTCTTGACGGGAGGCTTCCATCTGTCCCCTGTCCAGTGTATCCCCTTCCCCACCTTTCACTGAGTCATTGAGGTCCGTGTGACCTACCATTTAGTCTTGACGGGAAGCTTCCATCTGTCCCCTGTCCAGTGTATCCCCTTCTTCCAACTTTCACTGAGTCCTTGGGGTCCTTGTGACCTACCATTTAGTCTTGACGGGAGGCTTCCATCTGTCCCCACACTGAGTCCTTGGGGTCCTTGTGACCTACCATTTAGCCTTGACGGGAGGCTTCCATCTGTCCCCTGTCCAGTGTATCCCCTTCCCCAACTTTCACTGAGTCCTTGGGGTCCATGTGACCTACAATTTAGCCTTGACGGGAGGCTTCCATCTGTCCCCTGTCCAGTGTATCCCCTTCCCCAACTTTCACTGAGTACTTGAGGTCCTTGTGACCTACCATTTAGTCTTGACGGGAGGCTTCCATCTGTCCCCTGTCCAGTGTATCCCCTTCCCCACCTTTCAGTGAGACATTGAGGTCCTTTTGATCTACCATTTAGTCTTGACGGGAGGCTTTCATCTGTCCCCTGTCCAGTGTATCACCTTCCCCACCTTTCACTGAGTCCTTAGGGTCCTTGTGACCTACCATTTAGTCTTGACGGGAGGCTTCCATCTGTCCCCTGTCCAGTGTATCCCCTTCCCCAACATTCACTGAGTCCTTGGGGTCCTTGTGACCTACGATTTAGCCTTGACGGGAGGCTTCCATCTGTCCCCTGTCCAGTGTATCCCCTTCCCCAACTTTAACTGAGTCCTTGAGGTCCTTGTGACCTCAATTTAGCCTTGACGGGAGGCTTCCATCTGTTCCCTGTCCAGTGTATCCCCTTCCCCAACTTTCACGGAGTCATTGGGGTCCTTGTGACCTACCATTTAGCCTTGACGGGAGGCTCCCATCTGTCCCCTGTCCAGTGTATCCCCTTCCCCAACTTTCACTGAGTCCTTGGGGTCCTTGTGACCTACCATTTAGTCTTGACGGGAGGCTTCCATCTGTCCCCTGTCCAGTGTATCCCCTTCCCCACCTTTCACTGAGTCATTGAGTCCTTGTGACCTACCGTTTAGTCTTGACGGGAGGCTTCCATCTGTCCCCTGTCCAGTGTATCCCCTTCCCCACCTTTCACTGAGTCATTGAGGTCCATGTGACCTACCATTTAGTCTTGACGGGAAGCTTCCATCTGTCCCCTGTCCAGTGTATCCCCTTCCCCACCTTTCACTGAGACATTGAGGTCCTTGTGACCTACCACTTAGCCTTGACGGGAGGCTTCCATCTGTCCCCTGTCCAGTGTATCCCCTTCCCCAACTTTCAATGAGTCCTTGGGGTCCTTGTGACCTACAATTTAGTCTTGACGGGAGGCTTCCATCTGTCCCCTGTCCAGTGTATCCCCTTCCCCACCTTTCACTGAGTCATTGAGGTCCTTGTGACCTACCATTTAGTCTTGACGGGAGGCTTCCATCTGTCCCCTGTCCAGTGTATCCCCTTCCCCACCTTTCACTGAGACATTGAGGTCCTTGTGACCTACCATTTAGCCTTGACGGGAGGCTTCCATCTCTCCCCTGTCCAGTGTATCCCCTTCTTCCAACTTTCACTGAGTCCTTGGGGTCCTTGTGACCTACCATTTAGTCTTCACGGGAGGCTTCCATCTGTCCCCTGTCCAGTGTATCCCCTTCCCCACCTTTCACTGAGTCATTGAGGTCCTTGTGACCTACCATTTAGCCTTGACGGGAGGCTTCCATCTGTCCCCTGTCCAGTGTATCCCCTTCCCCAACTTTCACTGAGTACTTGACGTCCTTGTGACCTACCATTTAGTCTTGACGGGAGGCTTCTCTCTGTCCCCTGTCCAGTGTATCCCCTTCCCCACCTTTCACTGAGACATTGAGGTCCTTGTGATCTACAATTTAGCCTTGACGGGAGGCTTCCATCTGTCCCCTGTCCAGTGTATCCCCTTCCCCAACTTTCACTGAGCCCTTGGGGTCCTTGTGACCTACAATTTTGCCTTGACGGGAGGCTTCCATCTGTCCCCTGTCCAGTGTATCCCCTTCCCCAGCTTTCACTGAGTCCTTGGGGTCCTTGTGACCTACCATTTAGTCTTGACGGGAGGCTTCCATCTGTCCCCTGTCCAGTGTATCCCCTTCCCCAACTTTCACTGAGTCCTTGAGGTCCTTGTGACCTACCATTTATTCTTGACGGGAGGCTTCCATTGTCCCCTGTCCAGTGTATCCCCTTCCCTAACTTTCACTGAGTCCTTGGGGTCCTTGTGACCTACCATTTAGCCTTGACGGGAGGCTTCCATCTGTCCTCTGTCCAGTGTGACCCCTTCCCCAACTTTCACTGAGTCCTTGAAGTCCTTGTGACCACCATTTAGCCTTGACGGGAGGCTTGCATCTGTCCTCTGTCCAGTGTATCCCCTTCCCCAACTTTCACTGAGTCCTTGGGGTCCTTGTGACCTACCATTTAGCCTTGACGGGAGGCTTCCATCTGTCCCCTGTCCAGTGTATCCCCTTCCCCAACTTTCACTGAGTCTTGAGGTCCTTGTGACCTACCATTTAGTCTTGACGGGGGGGCTTCCATCTGTCCCCTGTCCAGTGTATCCCCTTCCCCAACTTTCACTGTGTCCTTGGGGTCCTTGTGACCTACCATTTAGCCTTGACGGGAGGCTTCCATCTGTCCCCTGTCCAGTGTATCCCCTTCCCCAACTTTCACTGAGTCCTTGGGGTCCTTGTGACCTACAATTTAGCCTTGACGGGAGGCTTCCATCTGTCCCCTGTCCAGTGTATCCCCTTCCCCAACTTTCACTGAGTCCTTGGGGTCCTTGTGACCTACCATTTAGCCTTGACGGGAGGCTTCCATCTGTCCCCTGTCCAGTATATCCCCTTCCCCAACTTTCACTGAGTCCTTGGGGTCCTTGTGACCTACCATTTAGCCTTGACGGGAGGCTTCCATCTGTCCCCTGTCCAGTGTATCCCCTTCCCCAACTTTCACTGAGTCCTTGAGGTCCTTGTGACCTACCATTTAGCCTTGACGGGAGGCTTCCATCTGTCCCCTGTCCAGTGTATCCCCTTCCCCAACTTTCACTGAGTCCTTGGGGTCCTTGTGACCTACCATTTAGCCTTGACGGGAGGCTTCCATCTGTCCCCTGTCCAGTATATCCCCTTCCCCAACTTTCACTGAGACATTGAGGTCCTTGTGACCTAACATTTAGCCTTGACGGGAGGCTTCCATCTGTCCCCTGTCCAGTGTATCCCCTTCCCCAACTTTCACTGAGTCCTTGGGGTCCATGTGACCTACCATTTAGCCTTGACGGGAGGCTTCCATCTGTCCCCTGTCCAGTGTATCCCCTTCCCCAACTTTCACTGAGTACTTGAGGTCCTTGTGACCTACTATTTAGTCTTGAAGGGAGGCTTCCATCTGTCCCGTGTCCAGTGTATCCCCTTCCCCACCTTTCACTGAGACATTGAGGTCCTTGTGATCTACAATTTAGCCTTGACGGGAGGATTCCATCTGTCCCCTGTCCAGTGTATCCCCTTCCCCACATTTCACTGAGTCATTGAGTCCTTGTGACCTACCATTTAGTCTTGACGGGAGGCTTCCATCTGTCCCCTGTCCAGTGTATCCCCTTCCCCACCTTTCACTGAGTCATTGAGGTCCGTGTGACCTACCATTTAGTCTTGACGGGAAGCTTCCATCTGTCCCCTGTCCAGTGTATCCCCTTCTTCCAACTTTCACTGAGTCCTTGGGGTCCTTGTGACCTACCATTTAGTCTTGACGGGAGGCTTCCATCTGTCCCCTGTCCAGTGTATCCCCTTCCCCAACTTTCACTGAGTCCTTGGGGTCCTTGTGACCTACCATTTAGCCTTGACGGGAGGCTTCCATCTGTCCCCTGTCCAGTGTATCCCCTTCCCCAACTTTCACTGAGTCCTTGGGGTCCATGTGACCTACAATTTAGCCTTGACGGGAGGCTTCCATCTGTCCCCTGTCCAGTGTATCCCCTTCCCCAACTTTCACTGAGTACTTGAGGTCCTTGTGACCTACCATTTAGTCTTGACGGGAGGCTTCCATCTGTCCCCTGTCCAGTGTATCCCCTTCCCCACCTTTCAGTGAGACATTGAGGTCCTTTTGATCTACCATTTAGTCTTGACGGGAGGCTTTCATCTGTCCCCTGTCCAGTGTATCACCTTCCCCACCTTTCACTGAGTCCTTAGGGTCCTTGTGACCTACCATTTAGTCTTGACGGGAGGCTTCCATCTGTCCCCTGTCCAGTGTATCCCCTTCCCCAACATTCACTGAGTCCTTGGGGTCCTTGTGACCTACGATTTAGCCTTGACGGGAGGCTTCCATCTGTCCCCTGTCCAGTGTATCCCCTTCCCCAACTTTAACTGAGTCCTTGAGGTCCTTGTGACCTCAATTTAGCCTTGACGGGAGGCTTCCATCTGTTCCCTGTCCAGTGTATCCCCTTCCCCAACTTTCACGGAGTCATTGGGGTCCTTGTGACCTACCATTTAGCCTTGACGGGAGGCTCCCATCTGTCCCCTGTCCAGTGTATCCCCTTCCCCAACTTTCACTGAGTCCTTGGGGTCCTTGTGACCTACCATTTAGTCTTGACGGGAGGCTTCCATCTGTCCCCTGTCCAGTGTATCCCCTTCCCCACCTTTCACTGAGTCATTGAGTCCTTGTGACCTACCGTTTAGTCTTGACGGGAGGCTTCCATCTGTCCCCTGTCCAGTGTATCCCCTTCCCCACCTTTCACTGAGTCATTGAGGTCCATGTGACCTACCATTTAGTCTTGACGGGAAGCTTCCATCTGTCCCCTGTCCAGTGTATCCCCTTCCCCACCTTTCACTGAGACATTGAGGTCCTTGTGACCTACCATTTAGCCTTGACGGGAGGCTTCCATCTGTCCCCTGTCCAGTGTATCCCCTTCCCCAACTTTCAATGAGTCCTTGGGGTCCTTGTGACCTACAATTTAGTCTTGACGGGAGGCTTCCATCTGTCCCCTGTCCAGTGTATCCCCTTCCCCACCTTTCACTGAGTCATTGAGGTCCTTGTGACCTACCATTTAGTCTTGACGGGAGGCTTCCATCTGTCCCCTGTCCAGTGTATCCCCTTCCCCAACTTTCACTGAGTACTTGGGGTCCTTGTGACCTACCATTTAGTCTTGACGGGAGGCTTCCATCTGTCACCTGTCCAGTGTATCCCCTTCCCCACCTTTCACTGAGACATTGAGGTCCTTGTGACCTACCATTTAGCCTTGACGGGAGGCTTCCATCTCTCCCCTGTCCAGTGTATCCCCTTCTTCCAACTTTCACTGAGTCCTTGGGGTCCTTGTGACCTACCATTTAGTCTTCACGGGAGGCTTCCATCTGTCCCCTGTCCAGTGTATCCCCTTCCCCACCTTTCACTGAGTCATTGAGGTCCTTGTGACCTACCATTTAGCCTTGACGGGAGGCTTCCATCTGTCCCCTGTCCAGTGTATCCCCTTCCCCAACTTTCACTGAGTACTTGAGGTCCTTGTGACCTACCATTTAGTCTTGACGGGAGACTTCTATCTGTCCCCTGTCCAGTGTATCCCCTTCCCCACCTTTCACTGAGACATTGAGGTCCTTGTGATCTACAATTTAGCCTTGACGGGAGGCTTCCATCTGTCCCCTGTCCAGTGTATCCCCTTCCCCAACTTTCACTGAGTCCTTGGGGTCCTTGTGACCTACAATTTTGCCTTGACGGGAGGCTTCCATCTGTCCCCTGTCCAGTGTATCCCCTTCCCCAGCTTTCACTGAGTCCTTGGGGTCCTTGTGACCTACCATTTAGTCTTGACGGGAGGCTTCCATCTGTCCCCTGTCCAGTGTATCCCCTTCCCCAACTTTCACTGAGTCCTTGAGGTCCTTGTGACCTACCATTGATTCTTGACGGGAGGCTTCCATTGTCCCCTGTCCAGTGTATCCCCTTCCCTAACTTTCACTGAGTCCTTGGGGTCCTTGTGACCTACCATTTAGCCTTGACGGGAGGCTTCCATCTGTCCTCTGTCCAGTGTGACCCCTTCCCCAACTTTCACTGAGTCCTTGAAGTCCTTGTGACCTACCATTTAGCCTTGACGGGAGGCTTGCATCTGTCCTCTGTCCAGTGTATCCCCTTCCCCAACTTTCACTGAGTCCTTGGGGTCCTTGTGACCTACCATTTAGCCTTGACGGGAGGCTTCCATCTGTCCCCTGTCCAGTGTATCCCCTTCCCCAACTTTCACTGAGTCTTGAGGTCCTTGTGACCTACCATTTAGTCTTGACGGGGGGGCTTCCATCTGTCCCCTGTCCAGTGTATCCCCTTCCCCAACTTTCACTGTGTCCTTGGGGTCCTTGTGACCTACCATTTAGCCTTGACGGGAGGCTTCCATCTGTCCCCTGTCCAGTGTATCCCCTTCCCCAACTTTCACTGAGTCCTTGGGGTCCTTGTGACCTACAATTTAGCCTTGACGGGAGGCTTCCATCTGTCCCCTGTCCAGTGTATCCCCTTCCCCAACTTTCACTGAGTCCTTGGGGTCCTTGTGACCTACCATTTAGCCTTGACGGGAGGCTTCCATCTGTCCCCTGTCCAGTATATCCCCTTCCCCAACTTTCACTGAGACATTGAGGTCCTTGTGACCTACCATTTAGCCTTGACGGGAGGCTTCCATCTGTCCCCTGTCCAGTGTATCCCCTTCCCCAACTTTCACTGAGTCCTTGGGGTCCATATGACCTACCATTTAGCCTTGACGGGAGGCTTCCATCTGTCCCCTGTCCAGTGTATCCCCTTCCCCAACTTTCACTGAGTACTTGAGGTCCTTGTGACCTACCATTTAGTCTTGACGGGAGGCTTCCATCTGTCCCCTGTCCAGTGTTCCCCTTCCCCACCTTTCACTGAGACATTGAGGTCCTTGTGATCTACCATTTAGCCTTGATGGGAGGCTTCCATCTGTCCGCTGTCCAGTGTATCCCCTTCCCCAACTTTCACTGAGTCCTTGAGGTCCTTGTGACCTACCATTTATTCTTGACGGGAGGCTTCCATTGTCCCCTGTCCAGTGTATCCCCTTCCCTAACTTTCACTGAGTCCTTGGGGTTCTTGTGACCTACCATTTAGCCTTGACGGGAGGCTTCCATCTGTCCCCTGTCCAGTGTATCCCCTTCCCCAACTTTCACTGAGTCCTTGGGGTCCTTGTGACCTACAATTTTGCCTTGACGGGAGGCTTCCATCTGTCCCCTGTCCAGTGTATCCCCTTCCACAGCTTTCACGGAGTCATTGGGGTCCTTGTGACCTACCATTTAGCCTTGACGGGAGGCTCCCATCTGTCCCCTGTCCAGTGTATCCCCTTCCCCAACTTTCACTGAGTCCTTGGGGTCCTTGTGACCTACCATTTAGTCTTGACGGGAGGCTTCCATCTGTCCCCTGTCCAGTGTATCCCCTTCCCCACCTTTCACTGAGTCATTGAGTCCTTGTGACCTACCGTTTAGTCTTGACGGGAGGCTTCCATCTGTCCCCTGTCCAGTGTATCCCCTTCCCCACCTTTCACTGAGTCATTGAGGTCCATGTGACCTACCATTTAGTCTTGACGGGAAGCTTCCATCTGTCCCCTGTCTAGTGTATCCCCTTCCCCACCTTTCACTGAGACATTGAGGTCCTTGTGACCTACCATTTAGCCTTGACGGGAGGCTTCCATCTGTCCCCTGTCCAGTGTATCCCCTTCCCCAACTTTCAATGAGTCCTTGGGGTCCTTGTGACCTACAATTTAGTCTTGACGGGAGGCTTCCATCTGTCCCCTGTCCAGTGTATCCCCTTCCCCACCTTTCACTGAGTCATTGAGGTCCTTGTGACCTACCATTTAATCTTGACGGGAGGCTTCCATCTGTCCCCTGTCCAGTGTATCCCCTTCCCCAACTTTCACTGAGTTCTTGGGGTCCTTGTGACCTACCATTTAGTCTTGACGGGAGGCTTCCATCTGTCACCTGTCCAGTGTATCCCCTTCCCCACCTTTCACTGAGACATTGAGGTCCTTGTGACCTACCATTTAGCCTTGACGGGAGGCTTCCATCTCTCCCCTGTCCAGTGTATCCCCTTCTTCCAACTTTCACTGAGTCCTTGGGGTCCTTGTGACCTACCATTTAGTCTTCACGGGAGGCTTCCATCTGTCCCCTGTCCAGTGTATCCCCTTCCCCACCTTTCACTGAGTCATTGAGGTCCTTGTGACCTACCATTTAGCCTTGACGGGAGGCTTCCATCTGTCCCCTGTCCAGTGTATCCCCTTCCCCAACTTTCACTGAGTCCTTGGGGTCCTTGTGACCTACAATTTTGCCTTGACGTGAGGCTTCCATCTGTCCCCTGTCCAGTGTATCCCCTTCCCCAGCTTTCACTGAGTCCTTGGGGTCCTTGTGACCTACCATTTAGTCTTGACGGGAGGCTTCCATCTGTCCCCTGTCCAGTGTATCCCCTTCCCCAACTTTCACTGAGTCCTTGAGGTCCTTGTGACCTACCATTTATTCTTGACGGGAGGCTTCCATTGTCCCCTGTCCAGTGTATCCCCTTCCCTAACTTTCACTGAGTCCTTGGGGTCCTTGTGACCTACCATTTAGCCTTGACGGGAGGCTTCCATCTGTTCTCTGTCCAGTGTGACCCCTTCCCCAACTTTCACTGAGTCCTTGAAGTCCTTGTGACCTACCATTTAGCCTTGACGGGAGGCTTGCATCTGTCCTCTGTCCAGTGTATCCCCTTCCCCAACTTTCACTGAGTCCTTGGGGTCCTTGTGACCTACCATTTAGCCTTGACGGGAGGCTTCCATCTGTCCCCTGTCCAGTGTATCCCCTTCCCCAACTTTCACTGAGTCTTGAGGTCCTTGTGACCTACCATTTAGTCTTGACGGGGGGGCTTCCATCTGTCCCCTGTCCAGTGTATCCCCTTCCCCAACTTTCACTGTGTCCTTGGGGTCCTTGTGACCTACCATTTAGCCTTGACGGGAGGCTTCCATCTGTCCCCTGTCCAGTGTATCCCCTTCCCCAACTTTCACTGAGTCCTTGGGGTCCTTGTGACCTACAATTTAGCCTTGACGGGAGGCTTCCATCTGTCCCCTGTCCAGTGTATCCCCTTCCCCAACTTTCACTGAGTCCTTGGGGTCCTTGTGACCTACCATTTAGCCTTGACGGGAGGCTTCCATCTGTCCCCTGTCCAGTATATCCCCTTCCCCAACTTTCACTGAGACATTGAGGTCCTTGTGACCTACCATTTAGCCTTGACGGGAGGCTTCCATCTGTCCCCTGTCCAGTGTATCCCCTTCCCCAACTTTCACTGAGTCCTTGGGGTCCATGTGACCTACCATTTAGCCTTGACGGGAGGCTTCCATCTGTCCCCTGTCCAGTGTATCCCCTTCCCCAACTTTCACTGAGTCCTTGGGGTCCTTGTGACCTACCATTTAGTCTTGACGGGAGGCTTCCATCTGTCCCCTGTCCAGTGTATCCCCTTCCCCACCTTTCACTGAGACATTGAGGTCCTTGTGATCTACCATTTAGCCTTGATGGGAGGCTTCCATCTGTCCGCTGTCCAGTGTATCCCCTTCCCCAACTTTCACTGAGTCCTTGGGGTCCTTGTGACCTACAATTTTGCCTTGACGGGAGGCTTCCATCTGTCCCCTGTCCAGTGTATCCCCTTCCACAGCTTTCACTGAGTCCTTGGGGTCCTTGTGACCTACCATTTAGTCTTGACTGGAGGCTTCCATCTGTCCCCTGTCCAGTGTATCCCCTTCCCCAACTTTCACTGAGTCCTTGAGGTCCTTGTGACCTACAATTTAGCCTTGACGGGAGGCTTCCATCTGTCCCCTGTCCAGTGTATCCCCTTCCCCAACTTTCACTGAGTCCTTGGGGTCCTTGTGACCTACCATTTAGCCTTGACGGGAGGCTTCCATCTGTCCCCTGTCCAGTGTATCCCCTTCCCCAACTTTCACTGAGTCCTTGGGGTCCTTGTGACCTACAATTTAGCCTTGACGGGAGGCTTCCATCTGTCCCCTGTCCAGTGTATCCCCTTCCCCAACTTTCACTGAGTCCTTGGGGTCCTTGTGACCTACCATTTAGCCTTGACGGGAGGCTTCCATCTGTCCCCTGTCCAGTGTATCCCCTTCCCTAACTTTCACTGAGTCCTTGGGGTCCTTGTGACCTACCATTTAGCCTTGACGGGAGGCTTCCATCTGTCCTCTGTCCAGTGTAACCCCTTCCCCAACTTTCACTGAGTCCTTGAGGTCCTTGTGACCTACCATTTAGTCTTGACGGGGGGCTTCCATCTGTCCCCTGTCCAGTGTATCCCCTTCCCCAACTTTCACTGAGTCCTTGGGGTCCTTGTGACCTACCATTTAGCCTTGACGGGAGGCTTCCATCTGTCCCCTGTCCAGTGTATCCCCTTCCCCAACTTTCACTAAGTCTTGAGGTCCTTGTGACCTACCATTTAGTCTTGACGGGGGGCTTCCATCTGTCCCCTGTCCAGTGTATCCCCTTCCCCAACTTTCACTGAGTCTTTGGGGTCCTTGTGACCTACCATTTAGCCTTGACGGGAGGCTTCCATCTGTCCCCTGTCCAGTGTATCCCCTTCCCCAACTTTCACTGAGTCCTTGGGGTCCTTGTGACCTACCATTTAGCCTTGACGGGAGGCTTCCATCTGTCCCCTGTCCAGTGTATCCCCTTCCCCAACTTTCACTGAGTCCTTGGGGTCCTTGTGACCTACCATTTAGCCTTGACGGGAGGCTTCCTTCTGTCCCCTGTCCAGTATATCCCCTTCCCCAACTTTCACTGAGTCCTTGGGGTCCTTGTGACCTACCATTTAGTCTTGACGGGGGGCTTCCATCTGTCCCCTGTCCAGTGTATCCCCTTCCCCAACTTTCACTGAGTCCTTGGGGTCCTTGTGACCTACAATTTAGCCTTGACGGGAGGCTTCCATCTGTCCCCTGTCCAGTGTATCCCCTTCCCCAACTTTCACTGAGTTCTTGGGGTCCTTGTGACCTACCATTTAGTCTTGACGGGAGGCTTCCATCTGTCCCCTGTCCAGTGTATCCCATTCCCCACCTTTCACTGAGACATTGAGGTCCTTGTGACCTACCATTTAGCCTTGACGGGAGGCTTCCATCTCTCCCCTGTCCAGTGTATCCCCTTCTTCCAACTTTCACTGAGTCCTTGGGGTCCTTGTGACCTACCATTTAGTCTTCACGGGAGGCTTCCATCTGTCCCCTGTCCAGTGTATCCCCTTCCCCACCTTTCACTGAGTAATTGAGGTCCTTGTGACCTACCATTTAGCCTTGACGGGAGGCTTCCATCTGTCCCCTGTCCAGTGTATCCCCTTCCCCAACTTTCACTGAGTCCTTGGGGTCCTTGTGACCTACCATTTAGTCTTGACGGGAGGCTTCCATCTGTCCCCTGTCCAGTGTATCCCCTTCCCCAACTTTCACTGAGTCCTTGGGGTCCTTGTGACCTACCATTTAGCCTTGACGGGAGGCTTCCATCTGTCCCCTGTCCAGTGTATCCCCTTCCCCAACTTTCACTGAGTCTTGAGGTCCTTGTGACCTACCATTTAGGCTTGACGGGAGGCTTCCATCTGTCCCCTGTCCAGTGTATCCCTTTCCCCAACTTTCACTGAGTACTTGAGGTCCTTGTGACCTACCATTTAGTCTTGACGGGAGGCTTCCATCTGTCCCCTGTCCAGTGTATCCCCTTCCCCACCTTTCACTGAGTCCTTGGGGTCCTTGTGACCTACCATTTAGTCTTGACGGGAGGCTTCCATCTGTCCCCTGTCCAGTGTATCCCCTTCCCCAACTTTCACTGAGTCCTTGGGGTCCTTGTGACCTACCATTTAGCCTTGACGGGAGGCTTCCATCTGTCCCCTGTCCAGTGTATCCCCTTCCCCAACTTTCACTGAGTCTTGAGGTCCTTGTGACCTACCATTTAGGCTTGACGGGAGGCTTCCATCTGTCCCCTGTCCAGTGTATCCCCTTCCAAAACTTTCACTGAGTCCTTGGGGTCCTTGTGACCTACAATTTTGCCTTGACGGGAGGCTTCCATCTGTCCCCTGTCCAGTGTATCCGCTTCCCCAGCTTTCACTGAGTCCTTGGGGTCCTTGTGACCTACCATTTAGTCTTGACGGGAGGCTTCCATCTGTCCCCTGTCCAGTGTATCCCCTTCCCCAACTTTCAATGAGTCCTTGGGGTCCTTGTGACCTACAATTTAGTCTTGACGGGAGGCTTCCATCTGTCCCCTGTCCAGTGTATCCCCTTCCCCACCTTTCACTGAGTCATTGAGGTCCTTGTGACCTACCATTTAGTCTTGACGGGAGGCTTCCATCTGTCCACTGTCCAGTGTATCCCCTTCCCCAACTTTCACTGAGTCATTGAGGTCCTTGTGACCTACCATTTAGCCTTGACGGGAGGCTTCCATCTCTCCCCTGTCCAGTGTATCCCCTTCTTCCAACTTTCACTGAGTCCTTGGGGTCCTTGTGACCTACCATTTAGTCTTCACGGGAGGCTTCCATCTGTCCCCTGTCCAGTGTATCCCCTTCCCCACCTTTCACTGAGTAATTGAGGTCCTTGTGACCTACCATTTAGCCTTGACGGGAGGCTTCCATCTGTCCCCTGTTCAGTGTATCCCCTTCCGCAACTTTCACTGAGTCCTTGGGGTCCTTGTGACCTACCATTTAGTCTTGACGGGAGGCTTCCATCTGTCCCCTGTCCAGTGTATCCCCTTCCCCAACTTTCACTGAGTCCTTGGGGTCCTTGTGACCTACCATTTAGCCTTGACGGGAGGCTTCCATCTGTCCCCTGTCCAGTGTATCCCCTTCCCCAACTTTCACTGAGTCCTTGGGGTCCATGTGACCTACCATTTAGCCTTGACGGGAGGCTTCCATCTGGCCCCTGTCCAGTGTATCCCCTTCCCCAACTTTCACTGCGTACTTGAGGTCCTTGTGACCTACCATTTAGTCTTGACGGGAGGCTTCCATCTGTCCCCTGTCCAGTGTATCCCCTTCCCCACCTTTCACTGAGACATTGAGGTCCTTGTGATCTACCATTTAGCCTTGACGGGAGGCTTCCATCTGTCCCCTGTCCAGTGTATCCCCTTCCCCAACTTTCACTGAGTCCTTGGGGTCCTTGTGACCTACAATTTTGCCTTAACAGGAGACTTCCGTCTGTCCCCTGTCCAGTGTATCCCCTTCCCCAGCTTTCACTGAGTCCTTGGGGTCCTTGTGACCTACCATTTAGTCATGACGGGAGGCTTCCCTCTGTCCCCTGTCCAGTGTATCCCCTTCCCCAACTTTCACTGAGTCCTTGAGGTCCTTGTGACCTACCATTTATTCTTGACGGGAGGCTTCCATTGTCCCCTGTCCAGTGTATCCCCTTCCCTAACTTTCACTGAGTCCTTGGGGTCCTTGTGACCTACCATTTAGCCTTGACGGGAGGCTTCCATCTGTGCCCTCTCCAGTGTATCCCCTTCCCCAACTTTCACTGAGTCCTTGGGGTCCTTGTGACCTACAATTTTGCCTTAACGGGAGACTTCCATCTGTCCCCTGTCCAGTGTATCCCCTTCCCCAGCTTTCACTGAGTCCTTGGGGTCCTTGTGACCTACCATTTAGTCTTGACGGGAGGCTTCCATCTGTCCCCTGTCCAGTGTATCCCCTTCCCCAACATTCACTGAGTCCTTGGGGTCCTTGTGACCTACCATTTAGCCTTGACGTGAGGCTTCCATCTGCCCCTGTCCAGTGTATCCCCTTCCCCAACTTTAACTGAGTCCTTGAGGTCCTTGTGACCTCAATTTAGCCTTGACGGGAGGCTTCCATCTGTTCCCTGTCCAGTGTATCCCCTTCCCCAACTTTCACGGAGTCATTGGGGTCCTTGTGACCTACTATTTAGCCTTGACGGCAGGCTCCCATCTGTCCCCTGTCCAGTGTATCCCCTTCCCCAACTTTCACTGAGTCCTTGGGGTCCTTGTGACCTACCATTTAGTCTTGACGGGAGGCTTCCATCTGTCCCCTGTCCAGTGTATCCACTTCCCCACATTTCACTGAGTCATTGAGTCCTTGTGACCTACCATTTAGTCTTGACGGGAGGCTTCCATCTGTCCCCTGTCCAGTGTATCCCCTTCCCCACCTTTCACTGAGTCATTGAGGTCCATGTGACCTACCATTTAGTCTTGACGGGAAGCTTCCATCTGTCCCCTGTCCAGTGTATCCCCTTCCCCACCTTTCACTGAGTCATTGAGGTCCGTGTGACCTACCATTTAGTCTTGACGGGAAGCTTCCATCTGTCCCCTGTCCAGTGTATCCCCTTCCCCACCTTTCACTGAGACATTGAGGTCCTTGTGACCTACCATTTAGCCTTGACGGGAGGCTTCCATCTGTCCCCTGTCCAGTGTATCCCCTTCCCCAACTTTCAATGAGTCCTTGGGGTCCTTGTGACCTACAATTTAGTCTTGACGGGAGGCTTCCATCTGTCCCCTGTCCAGTGTATCCCCTTCCCCACCTTTCACTGAGTCATTGAGGTCCTTGTGACCTACCATTTAGTCTTGACGGGAGGCTTCCATCTGTCCCCTGTCCAGTGTATCCCCTTCCCCAACTTTCACTGAGTTCTTGGGGTCCTTGTGACCTACCATTTAGTCTTGACGGGAGGCTTCCATCTGTCCCCTGTCCAGTGTATCCCCTTCCCCACCTTTCACTGAGACATTGAGGTCCTTGTGACCTACCATTTAGCCTTGACGGGAGGCTTCCATCTCTCCCCTGTCCAGTGTATCCCCTTCTTCCAACTTTCACTGAGTCCTTGGGGTCCTTGTGACCTACCATTTAGTCTTCACGGGAGGCTTCCATCTGTCCCTTTTCCAGTGTATCCCCTTCCCCACCTTTCACTGAGTCATTGAGGTCCTTGTGACCTACCATTTAGCCTTGACGGGAGGCTTCCATCTGTCCCCTGTCCAGTGTATCCCCTTCCCCAACTTTCACTGAGTCCTTGGGGTCCATGTGACCTACCATTTAGCCTTGACGGGAGGCTTCCATCTGTCCCCTGTCCAGTGTATCCCCTTCCCCAACTTTCACTGAGTACTTGAGGTCCTTGTGACCTACCATTTAGTCTTGACGGGAGGCTTCCATCTGTCCCCTGTCCAGTGTATCCCCTTCCCTACCTTTCACTGAGACATTGAGGTCCTTGTGACCTACCGTTTAGTCTTGACGGGAGGCTTCCATCTGTCCCCTGTCCAGTGTATCCCCTTCCCCAACTTTCACTGAGTGCTTGGGGTCCTTTTGACCTACCATTTAGCCTTGACGGGAGGCTTCCATCTGTCCCCTGTCCAGTGTATCCCCTTCCCCAACTTTCAATGAGTCCTTGGGGTCCTTGTGACCTACAATTTAGTCTTGACGGGAGGCTTCCATCTGTCCCCTGTCCAGTGTATCCCCTTCCCCACCTTTCACTGAGTCATTGAGGTCCTTGTGACCTACCATTTAGTCTTGATGGGAGGCTTCCATCTGTCCCCTGTCCAGTGTATCCCCTTCCCCAACTTTCACTGAGTTCTTGGGGTCCTTGTGACCTACCATTTAGTCTTGACGGGAGGCTTCCATCTGTCCCCTGTCCAGTGTATCCCCTTCCCCACCTTTCACTGAGACATTGAGGTCCTTGTGACCTACCATTTAGCCTTGAAGGGAGGCTTCCATCTCTCCCCTGTCCAGTGTATCCCCTTCTTCCAACTTTCACTGAGTCCTTGGGGTCCTTGTGACCTACCATTTAGTCTTCACGGGAGGCTTCCATCTGTCCCCTGTCCAGTGTATCCCCTTCCCCACCTTTCACTGAGTCATTGAGGTCCTTGTGACCTACCATTTAGCCTTGACGGGAGGCTTCCATCTGTCCCCTGTCCAGTGTATCCCCTTCCCCAACTTCCACTGAGTCCTTGGGGTATTTGTGACCTACCATTTAGTCTTGACGGGAGGCTTCCATCTGTCCCCTGTCCAGTGTATCCCCTTCCCCAACTTTCACTGAGTCCTTGGGGTCCTTGTGACCTACCATTTAGCCTTGACGGGAGGCTTCCATCTGTCCCCTGTCCAGTGTATCCCCTTCCCCAACTTTCACTGAGTCCTTGGGGTCCATGTGACCTACCATTTAGCCTTGACGGGAGGCTTCCATCTGTCCCCTGTCCAGTGTATCCCCTTCCCCAACTTTCAATGAGTCCTTGGGGTCCTTGTGACCTACAATTTAGTCTTGACGGGAGGCTTCCATCTGTCCCCTGTCCAGTGTATCCCCTTCCCCACCTTTCACTGAGTCATTGAGGTCCTTGTGATCTACCATTTAGTCTTGACGGGAGGCTTCCATCTGTCCCCTGTCCAGTGTATCCCCTTCCCCAACTTTCACTGAGTTCTTGGGGTCCTTGTGACCTACCATTTAGTCTTGACGGGAGGCTTCCATCTGTCCCCTGTCCAGTGTATCCCCTTCCCCACCTTTCACTGAGACATTGAGGTCCTTGTGACTTACCATTTAGCCTTGACGGGAGGCTTCCATCTCTCCCCTGTCCAGTGTATCCCCTTCTTCCAACTTTCACTGAGTCCTTGGGTTCCTTGTGACCTACCATTTAGTCTTCACGGGAGGCTTCCATCTGTCCCCTGTCCCCTATGCAGTGTATCCCCTTCCCCACCTTTCACTGAGTCATTGAGGTCCTTGTGACCTACCATTTAGCCTTGACGGGAGGCTTCCATCTGTCCCCTGTCCAGTGTATCACCTTCCCCAACTTTCACTGAGTCCTTGGGGTCCATGTGACCTACCATTTAGCCTTGACGGGAGGCTTCCATCTGTCCCCTGTCCAGTGTATCCCCTTCCCCAACTTTCACTGAGTACTTGAGGTCCTTGTGACCTACCATTTAGTCTTGACGGGAGGCTTCCATCTGTCCCCTGTCCAGTGTATCCCCTTCCCCACCTTTCACTGAGACATTGAGGTCCTTGTGACCTACCATTTAGCCTTGACGGGAGGCTTCCATCTGTCCCCTGTCCAGTGTATCCCCTTCCACAACTTTCACTGAGTGCTTGGGGTCCTTTTGACCTACCATTTAGCCTTGACGGGAGGCTTCCATCTGTCCCCTGTCCAGTGTATCCCCTTCCCCAACTTTCAATGAGTCCTTGGGGTCCTTGTGACCTACAATTTAGTCTTGACGGGAGGCTTCCATCTGTCCCCTGTCCAGTGTATCCCCTTCCCCACCTTTCACTGAGTCATTGAGGTCCTTGTGACCTACCATTTAGTCTTGACGGGAGGCTTCCATCTGTCCCCTGTCCAGTGTATCCCCTTCCCCAACTTTCACTGAGTTCTTGGGGTCCTTGTGACCTACCATTTAGTCTTGACGGGAGGCTTCCATCTGTCCCCTGTCCAGTGTATCCCCTTCCCCACCTTTCACTGAGACATTGAGGTCCTTGTGATCTACCATTTAGCCTTGACGGGAGGATTCCATCTGTCCCCTGTCCAGTGTATCCCCTTCCCCAACTTTCACTGAGTCCTTGGGGTCCTTGTGACCTACAATTTTGCCTTGACGGGAGGCTTCCATCTGTCCCCTGTCCAGTGTATCCCCTTCCCCAGCTTTCACTGAGTCCTTGGGGTCCTTGTGACCTACCATTTAGTCTTGACGGGAGGCTTCCATCTGTCCCCTGTCCAGTGTATCCCCTTCCCCACCTTTCACTGAGTCCTTGAGGTCCTTGTGACCTACCATTTATTCTTGACGGGAGGCTTCCATCTGTCCCCTGTCCAGTGTATCCCCTTCCCCAACTTTCACTGAGTCCTTGGGGTCCTTGTGACCTACGATTTTGCCTTGACGGGAGGCTTCCATCTGTCCCCTGTCCAGTGTATCCCCTTCCCCAGCTTTCACTGAGTCCTTGGGGTCCTTGTGACCTACCATTTAGTCTTGACGGGAGGCTTCCATCTGTCCTCTGTCCAGTGTAACCCCTTCCCCAACTTTCACTGTGTCCTTGAGGTCCTTGTGACCTACCATTTAGCCTTGACGGGAGGCTTCCTTCTGTCCTCTGTCCAGTGTATCCCCTTCCCCAACTTTCACTGAGTCCTTGGGGTCCTTGTGACCTACCATTTAGCCTTGACGGGAGACTTCCATCTGTCCCCTGTCCAGTGTATCCCCTTCCCCAACTTTCACTGAGTCTTGAGGTCCTTGTGACCTACCATTTAGTTTTGATGGGGGGCTTCCATCTGTCCCCTGTCCAGTGTATCCCCTTCCCCAACTTTCACTGAGTCCTTGGGGTCCTTGTGACCTACCATTTAGCCTTGACGGGAGGCTTCCATCTGTCCCCTGTCCAGTGTATCCCCTTCCCCAACTTTCACTGAGTCCTTGGGGTCCATGTGACCTACCATTTAGCCTTGACGGGAGGCTTCCATCTGTCCCCTGTCCAGTGTATCCCCTTCCCCAACTTTCACTGAGTACTTGAGGTCCTTGTGACCTACCATTTAGTCTTGACGGGAGGCTTCCATCTGTCCCCTGTCCAGTGTATCCTCTTCCCCACCTTTCACTGAGACATTGAGGTCCTTGTGATCTACCATTTAGCCTTGACGGGAGGCTTCCATCTGTCCCCTGTCCAGTGTATCCCCTTCCCCAACTTTCACTGAGTCCTTAGGGTCCTTGTGACCTACGATTTTGCCTTGACGGGAGGCTTCCATCTGTCCCCTGTCCAGTGTATCCCCTTCCCCAGCTTTCACTGAGTCCTTGGGGTCCTTGTGACCTACCATTTAGTCTTGACGGGAGGCTTCCATCTGTCCCCTGTCCAGTGTATCCCCTTCCCCAACTTTCACTGAGTCCTTGAGGTCCTTGTGACCTACCATTTATTCTTGACGGGAGGCTTCCATTGTCCCCTGTCCAGTGTATCCCCTTCCCTAACTTTCACTGAGTCCTTGGGGTCCTTGTGACCTACCATTTAGCCTTGACGGGAGGCTTCCATCTGTCCTCTGTCCAGTGTAACCCCTTCCCCAACTTTCACTGAGTCCTTGAGGTCCTTGTGACCTACCATTTAGCCTTGACGGGAGGCTTCCTTCTGTCCTCTGTCCAGTGTATCCCCTTCCCCAACTTTCACTGAGTCCTTGGGGTCCTTGTGACCTACCATTTAGCCTTTACGGGAGGCTTCCATCTGTCCCCTGTCCAGTGTATCCCCTTCCCCAACTTTCACTGAGTCTTGAGGTCCTTGTGACCTACCATTTAGTTTTGACGGGGGCTTCCATCTGTCCCCTGTCCAGTGTATCCCCTTCCCCAACTTTCACTGAGTCCTTGGGGTCCTTGTGACCTACCATTTAGCCTTGACGGGAGGCTTCCATCTGTCCCCTGTCCAGTGTATCCCCTTCCCCAACTTTCACTGAGTCCTTGGGGTTCTTGTGACCTACCATTTAGCCTTGACGGGAGGCTTCCATCTGTCCCCTGTCCAGTGTATCCCCTTCCCCAACTTTCACTGAGTCCTTGGGGTCCTTGTGACCTACCATTTATCCTTGACGGGAGGTTTCCATCTGTCCCCTGTCCAGTATATCCCCTTCCCCAACTTTCACTGAGTCCTTGGGGTCCTTGTGACCTACCATTTAGCCTTGACGGGAGGCTTCCATCTGTCCCCTGTCCAGTGTATCCCCTTCCCCAACTTTCACTGAGTCCTTGGGGTCCATGTGACCTACCATTTAGCCTTGACGGGAGGATTCCATCTGTCCCCTGTCCAGTGTATCCCCTTCCCCAACTTTCACTGAGTGCTTGGGGTCCTTTTGACCTACCATTTAGCCTTGATGGGAGGCTTCCATCTGTCCCCTGTCCAGTGTATCCCCTTCCCCAACTTTCAATGAGTCCTTGGGGTCCTTGTGACCTACAATTTAGTCTTGACGGGAGGCTTCCATCTGTCCCCTGTCCAGTGTATCCCCTTCCCCACCTTTCACTGAGACATTGAGGTCCTTCTGACCTACCATTTAGCCTTGACGGGAGGCTTCCATCTCTCCCCTGTCCAGTGTATCCCCTTCTTCCAACTTTCACTGAGTCCTTGGGGTCCTTGTGACCTACCATTTAGTCTTCACGGGAGGCTTCCATCTGTCCCCTGTCCAGTGTATCCCCTTCCCCACCTTTCACTGAGTCATTGAGGTCCTTGTGACCTACCATTTAGCCTTGACGGGAGGCTTCCCTCTGTCCCCTGTCCAGTGTATCCCCTTCCCCAACTTTCACTGAGTCCTTGGGGTATTTGTGACCTACCATTTAGTCTTGACGGGAGGCTTCCATCTGTCCCCTGTCCAGTGTATCCCCTTCCCCAACTTTCACTGAGTACTTGAGGTCCTTGTGACCTACCATTTAGTCTTGACGGGAGGCTTCCATCTGTCCCCTGTCCAGTGTATCCCCTTCCCCACCTTTCACTGAGACATTGAGGTCCTTGTGATCTACCATTTAGCCTTGACGGGAGGCTTCCATCTGTCCCCTGTCCACTGTATCCCCTTCCCCAACTTTCACTGAGTCCTTGGGGTCCTTGTGACCTACAATTTTGCCTTGACGGGAGGCTTCCATCTGTCCCCTGTCCAGTGTATCCCCTTCCCCAGCTTTCACTGAGTCCTTGGGGTCCTTGTGACCTACCATTTAGTCTTGACGGGAGGCTTCCATCTGTCCCCTGTCCAGTGTATCCCCTTCCCCAACTTTCACTGAGTCCTTGAGGTCCTTGTGACCTACCATTTATTCTTGACGGGAGGCTTCCATTGTCCCCTGTCCAGTGTATCCCCTTCCCTAACTTTCACTGAGTCCTTGGGGTCCTTGTGACCTACCATTTAGCCTTGACGGGAGGCTTCCATCTGTCCTCTGTCCAGTGTAACCCCTTCCCCAACTTTCACTGAGTCCTTGAAGTCCTTGTGACCTACCATTTAGCCTTGACGGGAGGCTTCCATCTGTCCTCTGTCCAGTGTATCCCCTTCCCCAACTTTCACTGAGTCC
The DNA here is from genome assembly GCA_038380435.1 of Ryuthela nishihirai. Lineage (NCBI taxonomy): Eukaryota > Metazoa > Arthropoda > Arachnida > Araneae > Heptathelidae > Ryuthela > Ryuthela nishihirai. The sequence continues at coordinate 7,467,453 of JAWZYU010000024.1, forward strand.
TTGGGGTCCTTGTGACCTACCATTTAGCCTTGACGGGAGGCTTCCATCTGTCCCCTGTCCAGTGTATCCCCTTCCCCAACTTTCACTGAGTCTTGAGGTCCTTGTGACCTACCATTTAGTCTTGACGGGGGGGCTTCCATCTGTCCCCTGTCCAGTGTATCCCCTTCCCCAACTTTCACTGTGTCCTTGGGGTCCTTGTGACCTACCATTTAGCCTTGACGGGAGGCTTCCATCTGTCCCCTGTCCAGTGTATCCCCTTCCCCAACTTTCACTGAGTCCTTGGGGTCCTTGTGACCTACCATTTAGCCTTGACGGGAGGCTTCCATCTGTCCCCTGTCCAGTGTATCCCCTTCCCCAACTTTCACTGAGTCCTTGGGGTCCTTGTGACCTACCATTTAGCCTTGACGGGAGGCTTCCATCTGTCCTCTGTCCAGTGAAACCCCTTCCCCAACTTTCAATGAGTCCTTGAGGTCCTTGTGACCTGCCATTTAGCCTTGACGGGAGGCTTCCTTCTGTCCTCTGTCCAGTGTATCCCCTTCCCCAACTTTCACTGAGTCCTTGGGGTCCTTGTGACCTACCATTTAGCCTTTACGGGAGGCTTCCATCTGTCCCCTGTCCAGTGTATCCCCTTCCCCAACTTTCACTGAGTCTTGAGGTCCTTGTGACCTACCATTTAGTTTTGACGGGGGCTTCCATCTGTCCCCTGTCCAGTGTATCCCCTTCCCCAACTTTCACTGAGTCCTTGGGGTCCTTGTGACCTACCATTTAGCCTTGACGGGAGGCTTCCATCTGTCCCCTGTCCAGTGTATCCCCTTCCCCAACTTTCACTGAGTCCTTGGGGTCCTTGTGACCTACCATTTAGCCTTGACGGGAGGCTTCCATCTGTCCCCTGTCCAGTGTATCCCCTTCCCCAACTTTCACTGAGTCCTTGGGGTCCTTGTGACCTACCATTTATCCTTGACGGGAGGTTTCCATCTGTCCCCTGTCCAGTATATCCCCTTCCCCAACTTTCACTGAGTCCTTGGGGTCCTTGTGACCTACCATTTAGCCTTGACGGGAGGCTTCCATCTGTCCCCTGTCCAGTGTATCCCCTTCCCCTACTTTCACTGAGTCCTTGGGGTCCATGTGACCTACCATTTAGCCTTGACGGGAGGCTTCCATCTGTCCCCTGTCCAGTGTATCCCCTTCCCCAACTTTCACTGAGTACTTGAGGTCCTTGTGACCTACCATTTAGTCTTGACGGGAGGCTTCCATCTGTCCCCTGTCCAGTGTATCCCCTTCCCCACCTTTCACTGAGACATTGAGGTCCTTGTGATCTACCATTTAGCCTTGACGGGAGGCTTCCATCTGTCCCCTGTCCAGTGTATCCCCTTCCCCAACTTTCACTGAGTCCTTGGGGTCCTTGTGACCTATGATTTTGCCTTGACGGGAGGCTTCCATCTGTCCCCTGTCCAGTGTATCCCCTTCCCCAGCTTTCACTGAGTCCTTGGGGTCCTTGTGACCTACCATTTAGTCTTGACGGGAGGCTTCCATCTGTCCCCTGTCCAGTGTATCCCCTTCCCCAACTTTCACTGAGTCCTTGAGGTCCTTGTGACCTACCATTTATTCTTGACGGGAGGCTTCCATTGTCCCCTGTCCAGTGTATCCCCTTCCCTAACTTTCACTGAGTCCTTGGGGTCCATGTGACCTACCATTTAGCCTTGACGGGAGGCTTCCATCTGTCCCCTGTCCAGTGTATCCCCTTCCCCAACTTTCACTGAGTACTTGAGGTCCTTGTGACCTACCATTTAGTCTTGACGGGAGGCTTCCATCTGTCCCCTGTCCAGTGTATCCCCTTCCCCACCTTTCACTGAGACATTGAGGTCCTTGTGATCTACCATTTAGCCTTGACGGGAGGCTTCCATCTGTCCCCTGTCCAGTGTATCCCCTTCCCCAACTTTCACTGAGTCCTTGGGGTCCTTGTGACCTACAATTTTGCCTTGACGGGAGTCTTCCATCTGTCCCCTGTCCAGTGTATCCCCTTCCCCAGCTTTCACTGAGTCCTTGGGGTCCTTGTGACCTACCATTTAGTCTTGACGGGAGGCTTCCATCTGTCCCCTGTCCAGTGTATCCCCTTCCCCAACTTTCACTGAGTCCTTGAGGTCCTTGTGACCTACCATTTATTCTTGATGGGAGGCTTCCATTGTCCCCTGTCCAGTGTATCCCCTTCCCTAACTTTCACTGAGTCCTTGGGGTCCTTGTGACCTACCATTTAGCCTTGACGGGAGGCTTCCATCTGTCCTCTGTCCAGTGTAACCCCTTCCCCAACTTTCACTGAGTCCTTGAGGTCCTTGTGACCTACCATTTAGCCTTGACGGGAGGCTTCCTTCTGTCCTCTGTCCAGTGTATCCCCTTCCCCAACTTTCACTGAGTCCTTGGGGTCCTTGTGACCTACCATTTAGCCTTGACGGGAGGCTTCCATCTGTCCCCTGTCCAGTGTATCCCCTTCCCCAACTTTCACTGAGTCTTGAGGTCCTTGTGACCTACCATTTAGTCTTGACGGGGGGCTTCCATCTGTCCCCTGTCCAGTGTATCCCCTTCCCCAACTTTCACTGAGTCCTTGGGGTCCTTGTGACCTACCATTTAGCCTTGACGGGAGGCTTCCATCTGTCCCCTGTCCAGTGTATCCCCTTCCCCAACTTTCACTGAGTCCTTGGGGTCCTTGTGACCTACCATTTAGCCTTGACGGGAGGCTTCCATCTGTCCCCTGTCCAGTGTATCCCCTTCCCCAACTTTCACTGAGTCCTTGGGGTCCTTGTGACCTACCATTTATCCTTGACGGGAGTTTTCCATCTGTCCCCTGTCCAGTATATCCCCTTCCCCAACTTTCACTGAGTCCTTGGGGTCCTTGTGACCTACCATTTAGCCTCGACGGGAGGCTTCCATCTGTCCCCTGTCCAGTGTATCCCCTTCCCCAACTTTCACTGAGTGCTTGGGGTCCTTGTGACCTACCATTTAGCCTTGACGGGAGGCTTCCATCTGTCCCCTGTCCAGTGTATCCCCTTCCCCAACTTTCACTGAGTCCTTGAGGTCCTTGTGACCTACCATTTAGTCTTGACGGGGGGCTTCCATCTGTCCCATGTCCAGTGTATCCCCTTCCCCAACTTTCACTGAGTGCTTGGGGTCCTTGTGACCTACCATTTAGCCTTGACGGGAGGCTTCCATCTGCTTCCATCTGTCAATATCATTTTCTGCTGCCGAATTCCGAAAATAGATTTTGCTCTTCCCGAACACCAAAGTTTCACTAAACGTTAGGCGACGGCTACTAAATCTTTTCGCTTGAAGAATACTTCTCTTTCTTTTGTCCCAAGAAGGGTAATTTGTGCGTCGTTACCTCCTTATTAGATGCGAATTAGCAATCTCTATCTTCAGGGAGGAAAATCCTCTCAGGTACTTGGCCCACTTGAGAGCTCTAAATCAGAACTCGAAGGATTTTGTGATGTCTTAATGACCTACCTTAATTATTAAAACCCTTAAATTCATAGGTTAACTCTCTGAACCTTTTCATTAGAAGTGACGTATATTTGAAACTGAAGTATCTCTCGTCTCTCTATCACATGCTTAGAGAATCAATTTCAGGATATAGTTATCAGAGTTAATAAATATGAAATGGAGAACGGCAATAGTAGTTTCCCGTTTCCCGGGGTATGCCGCTTCTCATAAATTATGCAGAGTCGAGCATTGTCTGTGATATCCAAATTATACAATACACAAAATAAGACAGCAGGAAAGGGCTGGGAGTTGAGGCGGTCTGTAGCGCGCGCATGCTCGTAATCTGATATTTTTAATTTCATTTTCTTAGGTTCAGATTCTTCTAAACTCTCGCTCTGCCATCGGTGAGAAATGGGACTGTACACGTTACACGGCACGCTGGACGGATGTCCTTGATGGCAAATGGCGGCTTGAGAGAAAGAGGCTTTGATGGGAGGCTTCTTTCTAGCCCTGAAGAGTGTTTTAGTAGATTTCAGACATTTTCTACGCTTCAAAATCCTGTTTAGCCCACTATATGCACAAAAGTCCCTCTCAGAGGTAAAACCTCTCAACAACAACGCAACAACAGAAAATAGACAAAACATATAGTGCAGAAAAGCATTGATTGCAAATTTAATATATGCATGTGTATATATTAAATTAGTAGAGGGAGGTTGTATAGCTCAGTCGGTAGCGCCAGACGTATAACATGTAGTTCCTAGGTTCCAGTCCCAACTGTGCAAGATTTCAGATTTTTCTGTATTAAACTCCATCCTACCCTTGGTGAGAAAGTGGTACCGATTGGCTTTGAAAGGGCGCCGTTAGTTGCAGGGACGTTAAGCCGTGGCCCAAAGTCAAAGAGGGCTATACCTAGTGCACGTTAAAGATGCTGGATTGTCTTAACGAGAGATTTCCATTTAGCTTTTAATAGCTGTCCAGTGAATCCCCTTTCCCAAATAATTTCCGAAATCTCGGTATTCCTTGTGAGCTGACCATTTAGCCCTTTCTGCTAAGAGAAGCAATGAGAGACTGCCGTCACAAGCTGCAATGTACCCGGGGAATAGCGCAATACATTCGTAAAGTCATGTTTGTTAGAAAAGAAGTAGAAGTAATTAAACTGTCTGCACCGTTTTGAACACAGTCTGGAGACCAAGGGAAGATCGTTTACCTACATTCTTCTATCGATTAGAGATAACCTGACCCCTAATTAAAAGAGGTTAAATCGTGGAGCCCTGCAGCACGATCCACTCAGAGAGAAGTATGCCGTTGGTGGATGCGACTGTTTCTTCAAATCATTGCAACGTGCCTATTACACCGTAAACAAATGGTGTAATGTGAGTAGCAAATGGGGAGATAATAAGTCTGCGCAACTGATGCTTGGACAGTCTTCAGTGGTCACAAGTCAATAACTTATGAACCGATGACCTGTTAAAATTGTCGAAGTACCACTGCGCAGTCTCAGAGTGTCCCCAGTTTCTACTCACGCTGCTGCATTATGACATAATTAATATATCATATATCTTAATTAAACATCACAACCAAAATTCTTGAGGACGACATATTGACAAACCCTCATCTTGCGGGCTGGTGAAAGGTTTATCTAGACCAGTGGTTTTCAAAGTGTGGTCCGCGGACCTATAGGGTCCTCCAGGCGTCTCCAGGAGGTCCGCGAGATTATTGTTTTCTTCCCAGTATTGTCATTAAACGACTGAGCTAAACATTTCACAGTATCAGGTATGAACGTTTTTTTAAACATGTTACAACCATTAAAATATGCTAAATATTTTATTTGAATTTGTTTTAAGTTGATATGCATATAATTTAAATGAGGAAGAATGAGGGTTTTATGAATAGGCTGTGTTGTTAAGGGGGTCCGCTGACTTGAAACGTTTCATTTAGGGGATCCTTAGGCTAGAAAACTTTAAGTTGGGAATCCGCAGATTCGAAAGGTCTGAGTTAGGGGTCCGTAGTCTCGAATTATTTATTCTCGAATATTATTATTATATTATAATCTAGTCTCGAATTATTATTATATTATAATCTAGTCTCGAATTATTATTATTAGGGGTCCGTAGTCTCGAACTTTTGAGTTAGAGATACGCACACTCGAAAATTTTAAGTTAGAGAGTCCTCGGACTCGAAAGGTTTGAGAACCACTGATCTAGACCACATGTCGAGAAGCTTTATTGCGTCAAAAGCCAAAACAGCGAAAAAGGCAAACCAACAAACGTAGGAGACGCAAATTTTAAACTTTATTGGGCAAAGAGTCACAATACGAAAAGAAAATCAAAAAGCATTTTATTTCATTTTTTAATAAAAAATAAATTCATAACATATAAATATAAAATAGTATGTTCCAATGTACTCTTTAAAACAACTGAAAAGATTTATGAAAAATATCTGACATTTCTTAGTGTGACTTTTGAGTTTGAATCTTCTCGACCGACTTAATTGGCAGTGTATTTAGAGCATTTGAATTACAGCAGTAATATATCAAACTATAGTTTTCCAACCTGTTCCGGTGCTTTTTTTTTAATGAAAATTATTACGAAAAAAATGTTGCATTTGAATGTTGAACCAAAAAACATCAAGAATAATGTTTTCGAATGCTCAGAACAGTTGATTCCAGATTCCTGACTTACACTAATAATACTTTTTGGCATGAACATAAGTGATCGCGGGCCACACAAAAAGCAGTGGTGGGCCGCGTGTTGTGCATCATTCTTTTTAAAATACTATTGTTACGTTATTGTTTTACACAATCTTCGATTTCATCAATAAATCTTTTTCATCGCATTCTAATAGTAAGAATTGTGCTACGGTATTTACGGATTTCAAATCTATTTATCAACCGTGAGCAGAATTTTCTTTCTTCGTTGGCTATTTGGTTTGAAGGATTACTCTGAAGTAATTAAGACACGTTAGATAAATATAGAGGAAAACTTTTCATTATTCTGGTGGGATCTAAACCCACGACCACTTGATAATATATCAGGTGCTCTGACTACTGAGCTACCTGCCACCACACAGTCATCCTCTATTAGTGGCTTTAAGCATTATACCATAGAATAGTCATTGAAAATGTAGTGGACTGTAATTGAAGACTCGGATCCAGATGGCACCTTCCAGTTCAATGCACACAGCCAGCCCGCGTCAAATGTCATGGTATTTTCATTTTTGAATCAGAGAATCAAGCATAAGCATTGCTGTTGAAATAATAGAATTTCTCAGATACACCTGGTAGTGATTTGTTAGATAAATGTAGAAGAAAATTTGTATTTTTTTCCTCTATATTTATTTAACAAATCACTACAAGGTGTATCTGAGAAATTCTATTATTTCGAAAACTCTCTTTCTCTGAGTCTTCTTCCTCTCCAAATATTTCAAAATCAAGGGATGCATACGAAGCAAGAATACTAGAATCAAGGAGATGGATACCAAGTATGAACACTAGAATCGAAACAGAGACCTGCAACTATTGAGGATTTTCTATTATCCAAGGAAAATGGTATTTTTTGGTCTGTGAAAAATGGGATATGGTGAATGAGTCGAAAGATCTTTTAGGTAAAGTTGTTTGGAGCATAATAGAACCTTTCCTACATGATGCAAGCTTAGTTCATTACAATTCATTAACATTCAGTTTTCTTGTATGGTCCTAAATTTTGCACAGTGCAAATCCAGTACTTTCACGAATATTATAATAATGTCACATATACTGACCCGTCCTTTCAGTACAAGCAATGCAGCACGTTCAACAGTTATTCAAACAGCAAGGACTATCTAGATTAATGGTTCTCAATCATTTCTATTCCGTGGACCACTTTCTATAGTAACCTTAGAATAGCACCTGTGGTAGCAGATGGGGAAAACCGATCAAAATTCTGCCTGCTCAGCCAAATTTGCACACTGTGTCAACTCTAGCGACAGCATTCTGCATTTTCCCAAAACTACAAGTCAGAGAAGGCATAATGCTAGGCAACTAGGCTTGATATGGGTGCAAGTGGGACATGGTCCACCTTTCCTTTGGGAATTTTGAAAGCCAAAATAAAGGCAAATTAAAATTTGTAAATTATAATATATTTTGCTAGACTCATTTTTAAACACTCATTGAAACGGAAGTGAAGCGCATATACTGGAACGGTGTTATACGTTGCCGCTCAATCCATGCACTTAGCACCACTAAATATTCTTTTAAATGTTATCCTACTAGAATCAATTCAATATTTTTAAAATTATTAGTTAAACCCACGCCAAACGTTTGGCGCGAAACGTAACTTAGTTTGCTCTAAAAATTTCGACCCCGGACAACTCCCAAAAATGGCTACGAAAATCTGCCTGTTGATAACATGGCGCATCAATAACATATAATATACATACTAAACGTATGTCCATTCAGTCACAGCTTTCCACCGTACTACTCCCAACATACTATTCCATTCACATGGTAAGCGATGGCAGCGCCTCCGAAATTTCAGACACTTTTCGAAGGATCACTTTTCAACCACGACAGCTAGAAACTCCGATCTGTTATCCCAACAGGGCTAGAATTAAGTGGGACAACCCCACAATATTTGGTACCTAACGCTCAAGTACATATGGAACCACAGAGATCAGAAAACCTCCTGCATCAGAAGAAGTTAAAGAGCAACCTTTTGATAGTGATGGGCTGAATTACCATAGGGCGATGAGTTTAAGGGCCAAATAGGAGTTGAATTACGAGGTTTTGGAAACAAAGCCTGTTCTCGTTTTCAGAAATTTATTTTATAAACTATTATATTGCATAAAAATTAACACCGTAGTGTATGAAACATTTTTATGCATTTAAATTATATCTACACCAAAGCTTTCTTACCAAATTAACTATCAATAATTCAGCTTAATCGTATAAACAGACAAACATAACAGGGACTAGCTCCAATAGAACTCCTCGGTCATAACTCTGTGATTCTTTTAATTTTATTCCCGAAATAAATGAGGTTGATGCGATTAAAAAAATTGATTGCCTGCGATCTGAGCGAATTATTTTTTGCACACAATAGGCGATCTGGAGGAGGAGGCCACAAGGACCCCAAAACTTCAAAGGAAGTGGGGAGAGAGGAACAACTGGACATCTGTTATGAGACAGATGGAAAGCTTCCGTCGAGAAATCCCGAAAGTGTATAATATAAAATAGTATGCGTAGGGTGTATCCCTCTACCCGGGCACACAGCTTAACGTCCCATCCGAGAGATGGCGGGCATGCCAAGTCCATCGATTTTCCCTTTATCATCAAGGACTGAGTGGGAATTAGAGGTGATAAATCTGAATCCAGACCCATTTGAGATTCGAAACTGGGATGAGCATATTAATAGACGGGTACGCTACCGGCTGAGTCAACTCTCAATTTAAAAAAAAAGTAAATATTCCAATATTTTTCAAATCATTTGATAGAAAGCACTTTCAGATGAAGGTCATGGTGGGGTGAATACTTGTGGGCTAGGTAATATTTGTTCCAGACTCCTAAGAAAAGGAATTCTACTGGCTTCTTCGAACATTAGGCACTGATCGAGTTGCATCAGATTAGGATCATTCAGTGTAATTCAGTGTAAAGGATATGACTCCTTTGCACTTGGAACCAAGATTTTGTGTCACACGTGTGATGAATGAGAACCTAAAACTTCGTTTTCTCTCTCTCGAAAAAAAAGTAGACAATCCTAAAACTCTCGAACTTTAAACTTATCTAAACTATTTAATATGCGTAAAATGGGAAGGGACGATTTAAGGTGACAATTCTCCCTTTTGAGCAGTCCGTAGATTGCGTAAAAGTCACAAAAGCAAAATCGTGACATGAAAATGCAAAACGGTTAATCCTCAGCTCAGACGAGTTTCGATTTCCAAAAAAGACATCAATATATCGCTGAAAGGGGTGAACGGACTCTGAACCCACCATCACGTAAAAAATCAGTTTCCTGATTCGTCTGTCGGTTGTAGAGACGAAATCATCTCTCACCGAAAGCACTCGATGAATATTTGATTTATTTGAGACAAAGAGAAAAAGGCATAAAATAATGGGTCAGAAAAAAGAAGAAAGTTTAGTAACAAGCAGACAGATGATGTATTAAAGTAGCAAAAATGAAGGAAAAACCTTTCTGTCATGCGAGAATGTTATGGCCACGAATAGGAAACAGCTACTCGATATTTCCCGTAATGATATGTCAAAGTTAAAATCTGGCTCGTCAGAAAGAGGAGCATCAGTGAAGGTAAGTAAAAGGGGAAAAAAGACGGATTTAAAAAGGAACAAAGACATCGTTATCAATCTGAAAGAAGCGAAAAGTAAGAGCGAGGCGAGTCTCAGGAAACCTGCGGAGTGACACAATCAGAGAAAGTGAGACTAATCACCATTCGCAGTGAGATGCTTGGAGAAGATTAGTGATCGAGAGACAGAATGTTATATTTCTAAAATGATCAGTGAGCTGAAATGCGGCGTTTTGGAGGTTTCCAATCGATGATTTCGAGACATATTCTTCTGTCCGTTTCTAACGAGAATTATTTATATATACACCGAAAAGCCGTAACATTATGGTCACCTGCCTAATATGATGTTGGTCATCCACGTGCCCCAAAACAGTTCTTACTCGTCGAGGCATGAACGTTTAGATTTCTAAAGGCATCTTGTGGTATCTGGTACCAAAACGTTACCAGCAGATTCTTTAACTCTTGTAAGTTACGTGGTTGAGTCGCCGCAGATCGAATATGCTGTTCCAACACAAACCACAGATACTGGATTGGATTGATGTCTGGGAAATTTGGAGACCAGAGTTATACTTGGAAGTATTCCTCATGTTCCGCGAACCATTTTCGAACAATCTGGGCAGTGTGGTATGGCGCATTAACCTGCTGAAAGAAGGCACTGCTAAGAGGTATATACCGTTGCCATAAAAAGATGCACCTGGTCTGCAATGACGTTTATGAAGGTGTAGACATCATCGTTTCATGCACATGAATGACTGAGCCCAGTGTTTACCAGCAGAACATTGCTCAAAGCATTACCCTTCCTCCATCGGCTTGTTTTCGTCCCACGTTGCATCCTGGTGTCAACACTTCACCATGTAAACGAAGCACACGTACCGGCCGTCCACATGGTGCAAAAGGAAACGAGATTCATCGGACCAGACTTCTCTAAAATTCTCTAAGAATCTTTTAATCATTCAAGGTCCAATTTTGATACTTGTGTGACCATTAGAGCCGCTTTCGACGTTGAACCGAGGTTAGCATGGGCACTCAGAGTTATTAAGAAAACGCAGTGTCTGAATAAGAACGAACCAGTTTAGTTTCCCAGGGTCGTGACCTGAGGTTTTCAGGATCTATATACATCCATCGTTGCCAAAGTTCAGGTTTCCGTAATTTATCGAAGCCCTGCAATCCGATAAGATATCGAAGATCTTGAAAATGACGATATTTTTTATCGTTAAACTCTGGCATCGAAGAGCAATTCTAAGCACATATGTATAAGGTAAAAAGGGCGAGAAAGTTTAAAAGAAGGATTTCACCATAACAGATATCGAATTTCCTTCCATAATCCATCAGAAATCCGAAGTTATCATTTAATTATCTTTATTATTCTTGAAAATATGCTAAACCAGCATTCTTTCAGAGATGAAGAAGCAGAGAAGTAAGATTTTCCAGGCTTTAATTTTCGCGCATGGTTTTTTGTTTTTATTTAACATATAATTAGGAGACAATTGAGAATAAGCATTTCCCAAAAGTGGACCTCAGGATGCTGATCTGTTCCAGTTTAAAAAAAAATGTAATATTATTTTATAATACTTTTTCTTAGCCGGTGGGAAGCGATAGAAATATGCAGGGTACGTGAACGCAACTAAAATGCCCGAATTTTAAAATTTTTAGCGCTTTATGATTGTTGTACTCTTTGCTTCCAAGTTATGATTAGGGCTGTATGTTTTTTGCGAAACGAATTCCCGCGACAATGTCCGCAAATCCCTGTGTTTTTTAAAGGTTTCCGCTAATTCGGATTTTCTTTTTTTAATTTCCTGAAATTTTGCGACATATCAGAATTTTTTCAAAACTCAAATTGTTAAAATTCCGATAAATCACAAAACGTAATACCAGTTTATATAAATTTTGGTTTTTTAACGTGTGTTTTAATTAGTTTTTTTTCAATTGCATGAGAACACATGTTTTGAGAAATTGATGTAGAGGTATGACTTTTGATTTAATGGCCTTTATTCTTCTTCAGCAAGTGGTTTCTACATGACTAAACTGCTCCCCACATTCACATTCTTTAGATGAGCGCGATAATCTCCTTCAAATCCCCTCTGTACATGTCTTTACTGTCGTTGATGGATGAAGAATTCAGTATTGGAACTCTTCCTTTTCTGCAATGAACCTCTGTTCCCTGGAGCAATTATTCAATGTATAAACAAATTTAAATTATCATATTCTGTTTTCACAGATTCTGTTACAGAAAACTCTTCGTACATGTTTAAATCATAGGACTGAAAATCTTATCAAGTTTCTTTTTAATACAGTTTATGTCTCATGTAACGCTCGTGTTCTAAATTTTGCTGGTGAGATATGACAACGAGAATTCAAAACTCTCAATCCTGTGGTTGTAGCGGTCAAACAGATTTAGAACTTGTCCTACACGTAAAGATCATTTTAATGTGGTTCTTCAAGAATGATGAGACAAACTAACAAACCATCAGTTCCTTTGAAAACAAGGTAGGACATTTGGCTTCAAGCTGCACTCTATCATCGTGATCATATAGAAGTCTATAAGGAGTTTTCGAGCAGGAAATGGGAAACAACTGCAGTCTGTATTAAAAGATATCGTTGAGATGCTTGAAAATGATTCTTAAGAAGTAATTTGAATCAAATCAAAAACACACACGTCGACTACCCCCAATCCATTTAGGTTGTTTGAAGTCCTCGTATGTCAGCACATGAAATCTATAATCAAATGGACGATTTGGCAGTAAAACAACTTAACAAAAGCCAATAATGTGATCTAATAGTGCAAATGACGTACTCAGTTTAAGGTCGGGATATATTTGACAATATTTCAATGATGCAAAAGAACTAAAGGTTTCGTCAGTCTGTAAATATCCTTCTTTAAAGCATGTCGATTTTTCGATTGCAATTAACTAAGGGACTTAAATATTTCTGCATTTCCCATTCTCGAAGACTGCAAAAGCGTAAAAGCCGCATAGTGAATTTAATTCTTTTCTGCTGTCTCAAAAAGAACGTTTTCCGTGTCTCTCCGATATTTATGTCTCAATGAACAGTGTTAATTCAGAGCAATCTCTTTCTGAATATAGTGGCGTTGTGCGACATGATCGCGGAGTATGATAGAAGGCAATTCATCCATGTGTAATATGCTGTATTCTTTTTATTTTTTTTTAAAGAATATAATTTTTATTCATGAGAGTAAAGAATACAAATATATTTACAATTTGACCCGCAAAGCTAAATAGCTTATCTACAGGAAAATGAAAATGGCCACAAAAATGGTGTACATCAAATAAATCCACAAAACACAACACATAATAATCAGCTAACTAGAAAATACCAAATAATTTTTAATTCCATTTTAAGTCTTCTAAAAGAATCTATATTTAGTAATTCTTTTGGAATAGCATTAAATATATGTGGTACTTGATATTCGGAGGTATGTTTCCCGTAATTATTTCGAAAATTTGACAATTTGTAATAACCCTGGTTTTGAAGTCTTATATTTTTGTTATGTTGAATTTTTAGTTTGTAAGTTTTGTCAAAATTTTTTTAATTATTTCATTACATTTATATAAATTGTTGTAAGGTTTAAAAATTTTAATCTATCGGTGGAAGTTTTATAATTTTTTTTGCAAATGAAACGGAATAATATTTTTAGCTATTATAGACTGCAGTTTTTCTATTTTATTGATGTTAGTTAAGTTAGTTGTTCCTTGCACAATTATTCCATAATTTAAAATAGATTCGCATATTGCTTTATAAAATATTACACAGGTTCCCATATTTAATACGTATTTCAATTTTTGAATTTTTATCGCTAATATTCTCAAGCTTTCACATATGTGGAATATATGGGCATTCCACCTAAAATATTCATCAAAAATGATTCCTAAGTAATTTATTTTATTTACTTGCTCAACAAGTGGGCAATTACATAATGATTCATAATTTGAAGCATCCTTTTTTCTGCAATTTATTTTATGAGTTTTGATAAAGAGGCTTTGACGAATATCAGTTTTGTTTTTTTCTCATTTAAATAGATTTTATTATGATTTAACCATCTAATAATATTATTGTAATCTGTTTGAACCTCTGAAATGCTATTCTTTAAATATTTCTGACTGTTTACTAAAATAATGTCGTCAGCATATAGATAATTAGCACTATTTAATTTTGTATTGAACAAATCATTTAGGTATACTAGGAACAATAAAGGACCTAAAATTGAGCCTTGGGGAATTCCATATCGTGTACTTACTTTTCTGTTGTAGCAGTTTTTCATTTTAGTAATTGTGTATCTGTCTGATAAATAATTTATAAACCAATCTAACAATATACCGCGAATACCGTAAGTTTCCAATTTATTTAGTAAAATGCTATGATCTATTGTATCGAAGGCTTTCTTTAAATCTAAGAACATAGTTACAATTTTTACTCTATTAGTCAATGATTTATTAATATTATTTGCAATTTTGGAAATTAGTTGAATTGTGTTTTTAACTTTTTGAAAGCCAAATTGATTTTCATTAATTATGTTGTATTGAAGTAAAAAGTTAAAAACAGTATTATAAATATATTTTTCCATTATTTTCGAAACAATAGGCAGAATTGTTATTGGTCGATAGCTAGAAAAATCCTCCTTAATACCACCTTTAAAAATAGGTCTTAAAATACCTGTTTTGAGTTCAGCAGGCATGTTCCCAGTAAATATAATCTGATTTATAATTTTTGATATAATATTAAGTAGTGTCTCTTTATTAAATTTTATATGTTTAATGGAAACATTATCGTAACCAGGTGATTTATTGGTGTCTAATGAAGTAATTATTTCAACAGTTTGTTTTTCAGTGATTTCATGTATGTAGATAGATTTCAAAACTCTTTGCATCATGGTTGGAACATAATTTATATCGTCTTGGTGATTTGTATTTCTTATCCGTAAAATTAGTGTATTATAAATGTCATTGTAATTATTTGCTATTTCTTCCACAGATAATTTCTTTTTGGACATATTGACAATTATTACATCGTCCGATGATTTTTTCTGTTTTCCTTCTAATATTTCATATATTAATTGCTAGGTAGCCTTCATATCATTTTTTTTCATTATAAGTTTATTTCTATAATAAAGTTGTTTCTGATTTCTAATCTGAATATTAACCATATTTCTTAATTTTTTATAGTTATTTTTATAAGCATCACTTTTATCATTGTTTTTAAATTTAATCCAAGCTTTATCTCTTTCTTCAATTAATTCTATCAAGTTCGGTGTTATCCAGTTTTTGCTATGATTTCTTTTTACCTTTCCAACACTCCTCATATATATTCTATTTTTTCCTAAAATTCCATCTTAAATGTCTTTAAATACTTTATATAGGTTTAATTCATCCATTGAGTTGTCTTCATAATTTTCTAAATTCCAATTCATTTCAGAAA
Source organism: Ryuthela nishihirai (assembly GCA_038380435.1). Lineage (NCBI taxonomy): Eukaryota > Metazoa > Arthropoda > Arachnida > Araneae > Heptathelidae > Ryuthela > Ryuthela nishihirai. The sequence goes on from JAWZYU010000024.1 coordinate 7,482,630, forward strand.
TAGCTTTGTTTATATTGTTATGGTTAAATGACCAATTCTTATTTTCCTGTCTGTTTCAGTATAATTAGTATTATTCTAATTGTTATTGGTGTTGCTACTCAGTGTTAAAATCATATAGTGATCTGCTATTTTGCTTGTTTGAATTATTGAATTTGCTGACATATTTTTAATCAGTTTAATATTAATATGATCTATACAGGTTTTGGTAATTTTATTTTTTACTATTTCTTCTCTTGTAGCTTCCCTTATTAATCTTTCAAAATTCATTTCAGCCAATAGTGTGATATATTTTTCTGTGCCATGTTTTTTAGTATTCATTGTATCGATATTAAAATCACCTATTAAAATCTGATTTTGATCTCTTTCTGTATTTTCCATCTAGTTTCGGAAATTCAACAGAAAAGAGTTCACATCTGTACTAGGTGATCTGTATAGTGTTAAAACATGATATATTATATTATTTTTTTTTACTTTTATATATATAGTTTCCGCTGGAAGTGTTTGTTTTGTGAAATAATTTTAATATCTAGAGTTTCTTTATAGTATACTGAAATCCCCCTAATATTTTTATTTATATTATCATTTGTAATTTTATTAAATTTATCAATATTATATAAATAATTTTCATGTTTATTTACATTTGTTTCAGTTAAAACAAGCAAATCAATGTGTTTCATGTAATTGTTAATACTTAATTTTAATGAATCCCAATGTTTTCTTTGACTTCTTATATTAACATGAGCAATTCCTAATATATTTTTGTGAATAAATTTACTATAATTATTTACGAACCAAGCCTCCACTTCTAAACCTGTAGTTACATGAGCAACATCATAGTTGCTATTAAGATCTTCAAAATTCAAATCAGACATAGCTAACAAGAATAATCATAAAAAAAAGCAAAAAAAGTCAAAAAAAAAGCTGCTAAAAAGACGAGAATTGATTGTTGATGACTGATATGGAAAGTGCTGGTTGAACATAAATAAAGTCTAATATTTATTTATTTTTTAAGCAGTTTCATGGATCCAGTTATAATTATGAATGCGCCGCCATATAATTTATGTCTGCGCCACTGGTGTGTAATTTTGATGACTTCTGAACTGAAATGGTGCGTGAATTTGGCAATTTTACTGCGCTAAATTCCCGCGAACTTTGGAGTTTTTCAGCGCGATTGCTCCGCGAATTTCACTCTTTTCTTCCCGCGAAAAATTTACAGCCCTAGTTTTTATTAAATTGTTTTTGTTGCAATGTTTCTTGAAACGGATACTTTAAAATTTTTTTAAAAGGTGGTACTTTAAAAAACGTGAGAAACACGGTCTAGAACATATTAATTGAAATGTTGCCTTTTCTCTGCTACAGAAGAATAATATTTAAAAATCAAGTAAATTGACATCAGTTGAATGATAAACACTCCTTTTAAACCTCGCTAAGTTGTGGTTTTATATATATATAAAATACGAAATGTTTACAGTTTTTTACGATGGCACTTACTGAACCACCAGCTTATTTAATTTCCTAAATTCTAGTTATAACACTAAAACACTTAATCAATATTCTTTTCAGTTTGAAATTGTTGTGACATCTACTTTGTCTGCTAAAAAGAGTGGAAGGAAACTGCCAAGTTGGAGACTCCTGAGCAAGCATGCAGAATGCTTCTAATCAGAAACTCGTTAACTCAAAGGTTATCCAAATGGAAACCGAAAAAGTTAACTAAAAGCACTTTAATTGAAACAAAAGAAAACGAGAAAAAATATACATGTCAGTCTTCAATGGTGTCTCCATAACAATCGATACACTTTCTCCGACGATTCCTCGAGAGAAATTTCGGTCTGGTGTGGAGCCACTCGTGGACCATCTTTTCCACGTCTTCATAGGAAGAGCAGATGTTTGGTGGTTGATGGTGGAGCCACCCTGTCACTGAAGAGGAATGACGTTCTTTTAATGCGTCTTTCAGTGTTGGAAAAAAGGTGGCAATCACTAGGATTAAGTCTGGTGAATATGGAGGGTGAGGTAACATCTCAAAAGTCATCTCAACTGTAGAACGCGAGCCATAAAATCTGATATTATCATGCTGCAGACATACACCTGCGGAAAACAAATTGTGACATTTTCCTCCAAACATCAGGCTTTAGACGATTCATAAGCACATCACAGTACTTTGCGCTTGCCACGATATCTCATCTCTCCAGATAGCATTGCAGGTTGCGACCTCTGAGAGACAATTTTCCATCAGGTCACAAGAGACTTGAGGGCTCATAAAAGGTTCGGGTAGCGGACCCACTGAAAAACTGTTAGGAGATAGATGGTAGCTTCCAGTCAAAGGCCATCCAGCATAATCTTTAATGTTCGCAGTTTCTACGCAGACTTTTCATATCCACATAGAACTGTTTCTGCGTTGCCATTCTGAAACCATGGGAATCATGATCTCAACGGACAATTCTGTTTGTAATGCCACAGAACAAGGCAATGCCACCTACCCACTCTGCTGGTTCGTCGTTTCACCTGTGTAAAGCACTGAAAGCCCGGTGACATCTATGCGAAAAGTGATGTGTCTGGCGCCAAGTCTAGGGGTAGGACACAGCTACACAGGGCAGCCCAGGGAAATCGTCTGGATCGCTGCTCAATGGTTTCCACGAAACGGACGGAAGGCGTGTAGTCACATGGTTTTGGGTAAATGATATTGCAGTACTGAATCGATGAGATTTTCTTCCCTTTCCATCCGCGTTTTTTGCAGTCAAGGATGTGGTTTTCAAGGAGTTTCGATAAGGGCAGTCTTATTGGGATAGTAGTAACCACAATAAATTTGTTTACTTCGAAATTGTTCTAAGTAATGAAGTAAGTTGCTATCTCTACCATCATAATGTTTTCCACGTTTCTATTTAGAGTTCTATGTATTAGCTGAATTGATATGCGATATGATTTAAAATAGGAATGCTGCGTTTTACCGCGAAGCCGGCAATGATGGAACTAGAAGGAAATGTATATAGTACTAAGCAATGAGTGTAAATAAATTTTTATGCCTTTTGTTTAAATCATTAGCTGTCATTGTCATTTTATATTTCTCGTGGTGAGTGAGGTTGACATTATACCTGCAGTCAGACGTTTGGCAGATGATTAATTTGTTTCTTAGGACATTTTAACTTTATTTGGTAGATTGGAAACTTACTTTAAACTATGTGCAAGTTCATTATGATTTTTCAATAAATTTGTCATATGTAATGTTATACTTGTGTAATTATGAAAAAAAGATGTTGCAGTGCAATGTTTGAACGAGATAATGGCCATTTAATAGAAAACAGAGGATTAATAATAATAATAATTTATTCTATGCAAGAATGTCCCATGGCCGAGTGGTTAGCGCGCTTGGCAACTGATCTAAGGAACCTGGATTCGAGCCCCGGGTATGGCATGGCTGTTTGTGTCGTTTTTCTGCTGAGGTCCTGCCATCCTCTCAGACTTTCTACTATGGCATATAAACTGACAGGCTCCTGTCAGACCTCTATGAAAAGCAGCTGCTTGAGGGGGTATTTAAGAGTTACAGTAAAACCAAGGAACAGGTAATTTTAAATATTAATTTAAACGTTCAAGTGGCTTGATACCCCAGTTGCAACTGGGTTAAGAAATAAAAATTTCCACGGGCACCCATCCCCCCCCCCCCCGTATAATACAGGGAATAGCTCCTCGCACACGGAGCCACAGCTTTCCATCCCATTCGACGGATGGCTGCCTTTATAGCCTTACAAACCCATCGGTGCCCCCTACTGACCAACGGCAGGGCGGGAGATTTTGCGGAGATAAGTCTTAACGTCGGCCCATGTGGGACTTGAACCTGGGAACTGCAGATTACGAGCATGGCTCACTACCGACCGACCTCTCATTTCCCCACCCCCCCCGGTGAAACATGAAACATGTTAGATGTTCAAAAGGTCCTCACGTAGGGACCAAGGATTGAATATTGAAAATAAAATACAGTGATGTTCCAATTCAGTACAAAAATGAAACAGTTTTCGTTTCACCGTAAATATATTCACTTATTTCTATTTGGTTCACTAAATATAAGGTTCTGATGGGAGAATGGCATACCTTTTCTATCTCTATGACAATCATTTCTGCTATTTCGCCAACAGCAGTTTTATTAAAAAATGCTGTGTGTTAACCTTTCAATACTTTTAACCCCTAAGCAATATTTCACGACATCGTCACATGACACAAAATTTGCCCCTTCGCTGTGATATTTGCTCGAGGTTTCTTCAGCTAATGCAACTTGTCACGAAATTCTAACCAGATAGAATATAATCATGCATATTCATTATCCCAAGGAGAATGGCTGCATTCAAATTTAAATTTTTATCGTTCTCCTATTAACTTCAAAACAGAGGACACAGGCTCTCACTATCAAAACGAATGAAAAAGTGTCTGTGATTCTTGCAATTCTTCGATCTCCTTTCCTTTCTCTTTCCTAGTGTATCACCTGGCGGCATTACCCATTTATAGGCTTCGAAATTGTTAGTAATACATTATAAATAAAATCAAATTCCGTTTTTTTTCCAGAAAATTGACTGAACCAATCAGAGATCTGCATCACAACAGCAAAACCTACGAATTTCCAGCAATGTAGTAACAACAAAAAATTAAAAAGTAGGCGGGACCTTTATATACACTACAAGAAAAAAATTGCAACACCTTAAAGGATTAATGAATTTTATTTGAAAGGCAGGCAGCTGTTAGCATACACTGAGATGCGCGATTGGACATTATCAAAAAATATGTAAAATTAACATTTTGCCTACCCGGTAAAGTGCTATAATTAGTATGATGTTGAAGTGCCCGGCGCAACAATGCACTCATGAACACGGCGGGGAAGGCTATCGTACAGCTTTATAACGTCCTGCTGAGGGATAGAACGCCAAATGGCGCGAAGTCACTCTTCCATTTCAGCGAGAGTGGTTGGTGCACCTCTTGGGTGTTGTTGGAGCCGAAGGCCTATCATGTCCCAAACGTGTTCAATAGGTGAAAGGACTGACGAACGTGCTGACCATGATAGACCTAAACGTTTTGCTCGTGAAGTAAACTGCAGATTACTGCGGTCTTGTGGGGACGCGCTTTAGCTTGTTGGTAAAAGTTTCCATGCTGCTGAACAAATTGGACTGCCACTGGCTGCAAAACGTTAGTAACATATCGTTGGGAAGTTAGAAATTCCTTATGATGACCAGTTCTAAACCGAGATGTCCACTGGCTGCAAAAAGAGATGTCCACTGCCTGCAATGCCACTGGCTGCAAAAAGAGATGTCCACTGCCTGCAATGCCACTGGCTGCAAAAAGAGATGTCCACTGCCTGCAATGCCACTGGCTGCACAATGTTAGTAACATATCGTTGGGAAGTTAGAAATTCCTTATGATGACCAGTTCTAAACCGAGATGTCCAACCAATAGCACACCACACCAAGATACCAGGTGCTGGAGCTGTGTGATGATGTCGCACGCACTGGGTGGCGTTCCTTTCCCCTGAATAACGGCGAACACATTGTCTACCGTCGTGCTGACCAAGACGAAAACGAGATTCGTCATTAAACATCACGATACTCCACTCTTGTTCGTTCTATTTCTGTCTGAGGCTACACCATTGAAGACGTATTTGCATGAGGGCAGATGTGAGGGGCAAACACAGTGCCGGACGATAATCTTACAATAAAAACTGAAAAAGCCTGTTGTTTACCGTCCGCCTGATAAGTATTCGATGTGTTTCCTATTGCTAGTCCCTTTGCAGTTGCGTTGTAGTGTCGAATCTGTCAGGCAATGCTATGCGTCGCAAATGGTGGTCTTGTCGTTCCGAGGTCTGAGAGGATGGCGGGACTTCATTGTCTTCTTGATCCTTGTCGGTCCTTCTTGAACCCAATGGCGCCATATGTGTACGATGGTGCTGGGATTGTGGCCAACCTTTCTATAAACCAGCTTCTCTAAGGCCGATGATTCTTCCACGCTCAAAATCTGTTAACTGCTGCAACGGCTTTCGACGTCTGTGTAAGGACATCTTCAGCCGTTTAGAACAATTTGCACAACGTTTTGTTAACCACAGAGTTTTGGTTGCCTTTATCTGTGTTTGAGTGTTCCGCACCTGTGACGTCAGCTCGTGCCTGTTCAATCGTTTTCGATCCTGCAAACCTAATCATTTCCATGCATTTACATATACTACCGCCTCACTAAATTTCGAAATCATCATCATCATCCTTAAGCATCCATGGACTACGGAGATCCAACCAGAACGCGTAGTTTAGTTCTCCAACCATATCCATGCTGTCCAGAGCTACATCTGCTGGATCTCTTCCCTGCACACCAATTCTAACAAGGTCCTGTTTGACATTGTCTGCCCACCGAATCCCAGGTCTCCCGCCCTTTAGGCGCACTGTTCATAACCCTATGAGGCCTTTAGGCACATTGTTCATAACCCTATTTGCTAATCTATAATTATCCATTGGGCAATATGGCCAAATCAACGGAGTCTCTCTCTGCACAATATACTGCTCAGAGGAGGTTGCCGAGTCCTTGCCTAACCTCTTCATTACTTACAAAGTTCAACCACCTAATACTCGAGACACTGTGTAAAGCATCTAGAATCAAAGCATCAAGTTTCCTGTTATCTTGTTTACAAAGCGTCCAAGGTTCCCTACCATAACTAACCCTAGAAAGAACCAAACTATTAAACAGTTTAATTTTAGTCTTTAGATGTATACGCCTATTTCCATAGAATCCTAAAAGTCCCCAGAGGCAATCCCTATTTGGCTGTTAATATTATGCCGCACATCACCAGTGTATCTGTTACATAAATCCCATGATAATTAAACTGAGACACTTGCTCTAGGGTGCAACCATTCAGCGCGACTGAAGCACCAACTGCCTTACCAATTTTGATCACTTTGGATTTCTCTCTGTTTATCACCAAACCAACTCTATTACCAGTCTCATCAATAGCCCTAATGAAAGAATTCATCTCATCAGCATCATTAGCCAACAAGGCCAAATCATTTGCATAACTAAATCAGAAATTGTGAAATCTCTAGACCATTTAAGGCCAAAATCTTTAATTGCAAAGAATTTCGCATAACGTAATGAATAACCAAACTAAAGATAAAAGGGGGCAAAATGCACCCTTGTCGAACATCAGAAGCAATGCTAAATCAATTGCTACAAGCCTTACCAACTCTTACACACGACTCAATGTTATTATAGATTGCTTTTATTATGATTACGGAGCGGGGGTGACTCAGTCGGTAGCGCGCCAGGCTCGTAATCTGTAGTTTCCAGGTTCGAATCCCAGCTGGGTCAGCGTTGAAATTTATCTCCGCAAAATTTCCCGCCCTGCCCATGGTCAGTAGGGGACACCGATGGGCTTGGAAATGCCACCGTCTGTCGAATGGGACGTTAAGCCGTGGCCACATGTGTGGGACAGCAATACCCTGTGCACGTTAAAGAACATGCTGGATGGCCCTTACGCGAGGCTACCATCTGTATCCCAACAACTGTTCCAGTGGGCCCCCTCCCCCAACCTTCGCTGAGCCTTCGGGGTCCACGTGACCTGGACATTTATCCCATGGTGTGCAAAAAAGTGCCGTCCGAGGTAAAACAACCCAACCCATTATGATTACTAACTTGTCTGGTATACAATACGATGTCACAATTAATCACAAATTATGACGATCAACAGAGTAGAAAGCATTTTGAAATCAACAAAGCTAGCAACCAAAGTATTCTGAAACTCTAAACGTTTTTCAAGAATCTGCCTTAATAAAAATATCTGGTCTACACCTCTCCTACCACTTCTGAATCTACATTGCTCATCACCCAATGACTGTCAACCATCACATTCGCATAACTTCTTGCAAATATTGCGTTTTTTATTCCCTGTAGTGTATATATATTTAATTAAAAAAATGCTTATTCACTCAAAAGGGAAATTAATTTGGCCTTTTGGGGTACCTTTTGGCATTTTTTGAGCATTCATTATCTTGTTTTCGGATTTTTTTAGCCTAATCACTTTTGATAGTACGCTGAAAGTGTTGAAATACATATTTTCCACTCAGATCTGGCTTTTCAGGCAGGAGATGTAAGCGGAATTTTGTAGCTTAGACCTATTTCCTTTATTCATTAGATATATTTAGGTAAATAATTTGGTTCCCATGTCCTCAGAGGATTCTTCACTCAAAATCTACGTGAGAGAGACCATATATATATTGACCATAGTATAAATCTTACTGATTTTACAGGATATTTCCAAAAGGTCTAATCACACTTTGGACGGTGTTTAACTGCGCATAGTGATGAAAAATAGTTCCTAAGAACATTGGGCAAGAAACGCTTCCTTTCTGAGTTATATCACATTTTTAGAGTAGAAATAAGGAGGCCTATCGAAAGGTGCGATGCTAGATAAATTTGCGTCATTTGCATGTCTGTCTGCATAATAGATGAATGCAAATGTCGGACATCTCCAACTCCATACAAATGTTGACATTCCCACAATTCACGGGTGAGGCAGTTGTTCTGCTAATCAGTTATTCTCAATTTACGTGTAAGTGTATCAGTAGACTTGTTGCTATTGTTAGTCCATGTGTTTACACCATGTGAATCCATGTGAATAATCAGTTCTCCAACTCAGAAATGGCGGCCGTTGATTTCATTTATGGACGAGGGAACGGAAACTGCAGTGAAGCAGGAATGCTTTTATAGCTGTCCATTCCTCGGAGTCTTCGAGAGTCAGGATTCTTTTCGCCCGTTACTGCATATTAGGGGCGAGCCAGACATGTCTAAACACGTGCTTTACAGGAACAGGTACAGGACATGTCGCGGAGGATTCTGGGATTAGCATGAGAAGAGTAGTAGCAGACGTAGGTGTTTCACATTCAACTGCATGGAGAATTTATCGTCAGGAGAAATCTCTCCATATCATGCGCAGCGAGTACAAGCCCTCTCACCATCTGATTTTCATCCACTAGTCGAGTCGTGCTTTCGCAATGACTTTTGCAACAGTGTCATGCACCTAGTTTTTTCCATTGTCCGCTTTTCATCGATAAATCGCAATTCCAAGAGAAGGCATTGTGAATTTTCATAGCATTCACTTCTGGGCACGAAAATCCTCATGAAATCACAGAGTCTCAGCATCAACGAGGGTTTGATGTGAATGCTTAGGTTCCATTTTTCCTACCACCAAAGCTCAATGTTCAGCAATTTATTGGTGGCGGAACTACTTGCATTGTTTCCATTAGCAACATTTTCCATAAGCATCTCATGCATGATGGTGCTCCAATACATTTTACCTTCATTGCTCGAGAATGTCTCAATGATACGTATCATGCCCGTTGGATTGGTAGAGGTGGACCAACTGCATGGCTACATGCTCTCTTGATTTCAATCAACTAGAATTTTTCTTACAGTTTAGCTATAATATACGAGCTCTCTAAGAACGGATCGTGGATGGTTGTCAAAGAATACAGAACACTCCGGGATTCTTTGAAAGTGTTTGACAGCGGATGAGCATATGCTGTGAGGAGTGTATTGCTGCTTAGAAAGGCCATTTCGAATACTTGCTCTAATATAGACTTACTTCGTTCTTCTCATCGATCACTTACACTTACTTTAATAAAAAAATATACCCCCCTCAATCAGCTGCTTGCCATAGAGGTCTTACAGGAGCAGCAGACGTCAGAGCGTTAGGTTATACGTCATAGCAGAAGTTTATACATCATAGCAGAAGGTCTGAAAGGATGGCGGGACTTCAGCAGAAAAACAATACAAACATCCACGCTTTTTCCGGGATTCGAACCCAGGTCCCTTCGATCAGTATCCAAGTGCGCTAACCACTCGGTCAATGGAATCAAAACTAATTAATTTCGCTGGCTTTTTTACTTGTACTTTATGGGGGGGGGGTGGCTCAGTCGGTAGCGCGCCAGGCTCGTAATCTGTTGTTCCCAGGTTCGAGTTCCAGCTGGGTCAGCGTTGAGATTTATCTCCGCAAAATTCCCCGCCCTGCCCATGGTCAGTAGGGGACACCGATGGGCTTGGAAAGGCCGCCGTCCGTCGGATGGGACGTTAAGCCGTGGCCCCGTGTGCGGGAGAGCCATACCCTGTGCACGTTAAAGAACACGCTGGATGGCCTTGACGGGAGACTATAATCTGTCTCCAAACAGCTGTTGCAGTGGGTCCCCTCCCCCAACCTTCTCTGAGACTTCGGGGTCCATGTGACCTGGCCAACTCTTTTCTTCTACTTGCATCGTAAAATTCTACATTGGAGGAAGTCTTCCAGTGAAGATGGCTTCAGCCTTTAGTAGTGGGGAAATGGGTGTTTGCCCCATGTCTACGATTAGGGGGCTGTTTGATATTGTCGGCATTCCTTCTCTCAATAAATATAGTTTCTTTAAGCATCCCACTAACCATTTTCTCTCCATACGTAAGTAGTAGGTCCGTCACTTTCGTGGCAAACGACCTTTGACTCCTGAGTCGCAGAAAGTCCTTCCGATATCGCGCTTTTCGACCACGCCCGCTTTTTAAAAAGTCCCCCGATTTTGTCGTTCGTCCGCCATTTTGAATTCTGACGTCATCCCCCTAATTGACCCACCTGTATTTTTTTAAGCACCCCTGGTTGACCCACATGTATTTTTAAGCCCCCTGAAGAAAAGCCCCCGAATTTTCTTAACTTACGAATTTATTTTTGATGGCGCCATCTAGCGTTTAAAACACATGTTATATGTTACTAAGTACTATACTTTTAAAAAAAAAAATTGAGATGGACTGATGCAATCGTTCCCACAACCTAAGGCTTAAACCAACGCTCTAACCCACTACACTATGCATTTCCTACAGCTTGAAATCTTAAAGGTAGGTGATATCAGTGAAGAACCGAACATTATTTTTTTATAACCTAAATATAAATTTATTTCTTGCAAATTAATTTAAGAGTAAATTAATTTTTCGTTTCTCGTAAATCACATTTAACTTGGGAATTACTTTTTATTTCTGGTATAGTAGGAATATATATTTGTTTACAAAGAAATTTTTTTTTCACAACGGAAATTAATTTTTTCATTCCTTTTAAACCACATTGGGAAGTAATTTTTTCATTCCTTGTAAATCACATTGAAAATATTTTTTTTTTCCTTGTAAACCATACTGAAAATTATTTTTTTCTATTCCGTGTAAATGACACTTAGAAATCAATTTATAAGTAGGTACAGTCGCTCAAAAAAGTATCCGATACTCCTAACTTTTGCACGTCTTCTAATACTAAACCCAAAGTCACTGCTGACCACTAACTCAACTAGAGCTAACACATAACGTTTTCCCTGATGGACCAGTGGCCCTAACCATTCTCTCAAAGTTCATCGCTAAGCCTATGAGTTTGATTATATATACATGTCATTCAGATCTAAAAACTCAATAATTTTTTAAAAGTATGGTTTACACTTAGAATGTGATTCGCATTTCCATTGGAATATCTGGATTTGAACTTACTCTCAGTAAATATCTCTTTCACAGAAAACTCGATAGTGTTAAAGTAGAGTATATACTGTCTTAGCATTCACTAGTTGCACGAAAATAGTGTATTAGTCAAGCAGTTATTTGAAGAATTTAACCTACGCGATTTTCTCTGTATACCTCACTTGACTAAACTAACTTTAGGATAAGAATGGTTAGGTAAAACAGGACAATCGATAGGCGTACGTCGTAAATGGAGTGTTCGTTCCTGAGGGCAGGAGCTCTCCGGGACAAAGTCCGTGACCCAACCGCATGCAGCTCAATTCCACGTTTAGGTTATTCAAAACATATAATTAACCTTTTTCAAAAACTGAATTGTTACATTTGAGTTCCTACGGAATATACAGAGCAGTTTTGAAACGTAACGAAAAAACATTTATTGAAAAAATAGGCGTAGGAAATCATGAACCTCATATTTGTTAGATTTATACGTAAAATACGTGCATAGATATATGACAGTCAGGTAAATTATTTCGTTTAAATTAAGCTTTGTGGAAAAGAAAAACCCTTGCAGATGAGAGGTTTAACAAATTCATAAAAACCATCACTAAGGGATAGTATGAAAACGAACTTCCGCGTGCGAATGAAATCGGTAAAAAACAACGTACGAAACGTAGTGTGTAAACTTTATGCTCAGAAATTACTGACTAATAGTTTTTTTTTTAATTTTAAATCTTTCTGCCTGTTTTAGGTCGGAAATATCAAACAATCCTGAAAACTAAAATTCGAGACGTTTTTAGGACTGTTATACACAAAAATGCTTTTTAAATGGAGCTGTATGTTAGAGAAATATTTTAAACCATATCAAAGTAATTTTTTTTCCAATTGCACAAAACGTTTGTGTGTAAGAAAACAAATAATCTGAAAATCGAAATATGATAAATTGAGATAAAAGTTTTTAGAAGTTAAAACTACGCGAATTTAAAAGCTTCAACAGAAAAACTTATAACTGGAAAATAAAAAAAAAATTAAAAGCAAAATATTAATAGAGTTAAAGACGTAGTTAAGAGTTTTCAAACCTGAGCTAAGTGTAATACTAATAATGATGCAAAGTGGAAAAATAAAACTGGAAATTTTCTAAAGTCTTTTGTTAATTAAAAACCAAATTTCTAAACCTGAAATAAATAAGAAACACTTTTTTTGAAAGTTATTATTTGAAAACAAAACATGTGAGAAAATAAAAATCTGAAAAAAAAAAATGGATAATGTTTTTAAAAATTGAAAAAATATTAAAAATACTTAATGCTAAAAAGTTTTAATGAAAAAAAAAAAACTAAAAAATTCGAAAAGTATTATTCAAAAAATAAGAAATGATTTTTTGAAATCTCCCAAATAAAGTTATCCTATGAGGGAATGTGAAATGCCGTATTGTTCATTACTTCCCAATACTCGAGAAAAGAATACACATCGTTTCGTTATTGTGAATCTGTATAAGCAGGAATGTCGTAAGTTATGTTTCTAGCAGATGTCTCGTAACTAGCAAAACATATGCTTCCTGTCTAACTGTTAAGAATCGTATTTTTCTTGGGTGGGTTTATGAACTTAAAAGAAAAAAAATTCGAAAATTGACTTTGGTCATTACACGAAATGCGAAAGAAACGGAATAGAGAGGGAGATTTAAGATATTGAGTCTTAAAAACGAATACGTAGAGTATGAGAGATTCATTAGACACCATATACTGGACTAATTTAAACACTGCAGTGGTACAAGTCGGATGTTTCTCAAAAGGGACGATCAGTCTTCATTTTAGAAACAACGGAATTTTCCGTTTCAGACAACTATTCGTTTAAATCAGTCTGGGTTCCTAATGAATCTCTTATACTCTACGTATTCGTTTTTAAGACTCAAGATCTTAAATCTCCCTCTCTATTCCGTTTCTTTCGCATTTCGTGTAATGACCAAAGTCAATTTTCGAATTTTTTTTTCTTTTAAGTTCGTAAACCCACCCAAGAAAAATACGATTCTTAACAGTTAGACAGGAAGCATATGTTTTGCTAGTTACGAGACATCTGCTAGAAACATAACTTACGACATTCCTGCTTATACAGATTCAAAATGACGAAACGATGTGTATTCTTTTCTCGAGTATTGGGAAATAATGAACAATACGGTCTTTCACATTTCCTCATAAGGAAACTTTATTTGGGAGATTTCAAAAAATCATTTCTTATTTTTTAAATAATACTTTTTGAAATTTTGAGTGGTTCTTTTCTTATTAAAACTTTTTAGCATTAAGTATTTTTAATATTTTTTCAATTTTTCAAAAAACGTTATTCTTTTTTTTTTTTTCAGTTTTTTATTTTCTCACATGTTTTGTCTTCAAATAATAACTTTCAAAAAAAGTGTTTCTTTTTTTCTTTTTTTATTTCAAAGATTCAATTTCAGTTTTAGAAATTTGGTTTTCAATTAACAAAAGACTTTAGAAAATTTCCAGTTTTATTTTTCCACTTTGCATCATTATTAGTATTACACTTAGCTAAGGTTTGAAAACTCTTAACTACGTCTTTAACTCTATTAATATTTTGGTTTTAAATTTTTTTTTATTTTCCAATTATAAGTTTTTCTGTTGAAGCTTTTAATTTCGAGTTAACTAACATAAAACTTCTAAAAACTTTTATCTTAGTTTATCATACTTTCGATTTTCAGATTATTTGTTTTCTTACACACAAACGTTTTGTGCAATTGGAAAAGAATTTACTTTGATATGGTTTAAAATATTTCTCTAACATACAGCTCCATTTAAAAAGCATTTTTGTGTATAACAGTCCTAAAAACGTCTCGAATTTTAGTTTTCAGGATTGTTTGATATTTCCGACCTAAAACAGGCAGAAAGATTTAAAGTTAAAAAAAAAACTATTAGTCAGTAATTTCTAAGCATAAAGTTTACACACTACGTTTCGTACGTTGTTTTTTACCGATTTCATTTGCACGCGGAAGTTCGTTTTCGTACTATCCCTTAGTGATGGTTTTTATGGATTTGTTTAAACCTCTCATGTGCAAGGGTTTTTCTTCTTCACAAAGCTTAATTTAAACGAAATAATTTTCCTGACTGCCGTGTGACACGTATTGTAGGTATAATTCTAACAAATATGAGGTTCATGATTTCCTACGCATATTTTTTTCAATAAATGTTTTTTCGTTACGTTTCAGATCTGCTCTGTATGGTGTTTCTCAGCTAGAGTTTATACGCCACTTCAGCTAGAATTTTACACGTGAAATAAATTTAGAAATCAATCAGTGTTTTGCAATTGAAACCGAAGTTTAAATGTAAAAAAACGGAATTTTTACATTTGACTTCCTACGGAATACACATAGTCAAATGTAATAATTCCGTTTTTGAAAAATGTTAATTATATGTTTTGACTAACCTAAGCGTGGGATTGAGCTGCGTGCGGTTGGGTCACGGACTTTGTCCCGGAGAGCTCCTGCCCTCAGGAACAAACACTCAATTTACGATGTAATGGAGTGTTTGTTTCCTTATCCTAAAGTTAGTTTAGTCAAGTGAGGTATACAGAGAAAATCGCATAGGTTAAATTCTTCAAATAACTGCTTGACAAATACACTATTTTCGTGCAACTAGTGAATGCTAAGACAGTATACACTCTACTTTAACACTTTCGAGTTTTCTGTGAAAGAGATGTTTACTGAGAGTAAATTCAAATCCAGATATTCCAATGCAAATGCAAATCACATTCTAAGTGTAAACCATAGTTTTAAAAAATTATTGAGTTTTTAGATCTGAATGACATGTATATATAATCAAACTCATAGGCTTAGCGATGAACTTTGAGAGAATGGTTAGGGCCACTGGTCCATCAGGGAAAACGTTATGTGTTAGCTCTAGCTGAGTTAGTGGTCAGCTGTGACTTTGGGTTTAGTATTAGAAGACGTGCAAAAGTTAGGAGTATAGCTTTCTTCTCTATCGTTAATGAAAAATCTTAATGATAGATTAGTAATAAATATTCGTAAGACAGATGCTGTTCCGACGAATAGCTCAAAACGTTTGAAATAAATATTGAAGTAATATCAAAGTGATCCATTCATGTGAATGAAGAGAGACAACTTTTATACAGAGTCTAAAACAAACCTTCATGTGCAAGTACAGTGGACCCCCGATATAACGCGCATGTCGGGCGGGAAACAACACCCGCGTTATAAGGTGAACAGCGTTATACCGAGCGGCGCGGTGGCGACACAATAAATTTCACACTGTAAGCTTTTCTTTTACTCATCATGCATACAATAATTAAACACTATTCAAAATACATGCAGGAACTCAATACATACACAATTACTCAATACGCAGTAACAATAAAATGCGATACTCACTAACGCCGCACGGACCTGTATAAACATGTTTGAACTTGTCGCGAACATCGCCCGCGTTATAACCGAGTGCGCGGTATAGCGAGCAGCGCTATAACGAAGGTCCACTGTATTAAAAAGTTTTAAAATGAAAGAATAGAAGAAAGTTAAAGTTTTTAAACGTACGTAAATTTTAAAAACTTATAAAATTGAAAAAAATATTATGAACAACAAAATTCTTTGAAAAACGTAAAATATTTTAAAACAGAAAAAAAAACTGATATGTAGTAAAGTATTTTAAAAATGGGAAAAATAAAGAAACGTAAATAATTTTCGAACTTACAACTGAAAAAAATTATTATGTTGTAAAAAAAAAATCTTTAAAAAGCCAAGAGACTGAATTATACAATATGTAGAAATAATAGTGAACAATTAAAAATGCAAATTAATTTTCTAGAACTCCAAAACGCATTTTTGTTAAAATGATAAAATTTCTGTCTACCATCACCCTTCGTGTCATGTGCTCTCCGCAAACACATATATGAGATTTACGGTCTGTTTCACAGGACTTTTCAGTTTGTAAATCAACAATGATTCGAGACGTAGGCTGCAGACCTTTGGAACGTGTCCCTGTGAATCATCGTAAGGCAGTCAGTAAGCGATTTAGAATGTAAGTCAGTCAGTCAGTGTTTTATAGAGTAAGTGAATTGATGAGTGAGGTAGTCTGTCAATAAGTAAGAAGTATCCCGGTTTCGATGTGTATGATACGATTACGAAAACATTTTTTACTCCAAAGAAAATTCTTATTGTGTTGGATAGGAGCCTAAAATGTGTTCGGCTAATAGTTTTACTAGTGGAATAAAGTATTTACACTATTTATTAGGATATTTTTTAAATTCAATTTTAATCATAGTGTAAAATAATGCTTACCGATATAAAACATTTATTTCTCCAAGGCAGTAACCCAATATGGTATGATAAATATAGATGAACGACAGACAGTGAAGAAAAAACAGTCTGCACATTTGCGAAACACTAGCTAGTTTAAGAATTAATCATGAAAATCAATAGGGTGAATTAAGACCGTGAAATTCCAACGTATCGAAGGAAATATTTTTATAATATTAAGAGTCGTTTTATTCAGATATTCAGGGAGGAAAGCAAAACTTCTAGGATTGTATACTATTTTTAAAAATAAAGCCAAATATCACACTTAGCGTCGTTGCTAAACGCATTGACTCATCAAAGAGTGTGAATCATCCTCTCCGCAAACATAGAACGCTTTGATCTCTATGTTTAAGGGTCCAATATCATCCTTCGTGTGATGGGAAACTTAAGAATTGAAAATATATCTAGGGAAGAATAGTTTCATGGTTCAAAATATTCAAACGCAAAATGGAAGTAGATATATGCTACATAATTTTTACGTATTAAAAGATTTTAAAATGAAAAAATAAAAGAAAGTAAAAGTTTTTAAACGTACGTAAATTTTAAAAATTTATAAAATTGAAAAAAATATTATGAACTACAAAATTCTTTGAAAAACGTAAAATATTTTAAAACAGAAAAAAACTAATATGTAGTAAAATCATTTTAAAATGGAAAAAATAAAGAAAGGTGAATAATTTTCGAACTTACAACTGAAAAAAATTATTATGTAGTAAAAAAAAATCTTCAAAAACCAAGAGACTGAATTATACAGTATGTAGAAATAATAGTGGACAATTAAAAATGCAAATTAATTTTCTAGAACTCCAAAATGCATTTTTGTTAAAATGATAAAATTTCTGTGTCCAACATCACCCTTCGTGTCATGTGCTCTCCGCAAACATATATATGAGATTTACGGTCTGTTTCACAGGACTTTTCAGTTTGTAAATCAACATGATTCGAGACGTAGGCTGCAGACCTTTGGAACGTGTCCCTGTGAATCATCGTTACCTCCCGTTTTTGCAAACTTGTAAGAACCTCTGATAAACGAGATGATTCATCAACGTCATCCTATGTGGATAAACGCGTAGACTCCTTAACGTATGAGTCATACGCATAAGGAGTTTTTTTTAAATACGTATTTTAATTGTCATTCGCAGGACTTTCATATTGTAAATCCGTCTGTTAGTAAAACGTGGTCCACAGGATGGGGAAGTACTTATAAATTGATTTCTTCAATTACAAGGAATAAAAAAATAATTTTCAATATGATTTGCAAGGATTGATTTGCATTCGTAGACAAGGAATAAAATAATTAATTCCTAATGCAGTTTACAAGAAATGATAAAATTAATTTCCGATGTGGTTTACAAGAAATAATAAAATTAATTCCTAATGTGGTTAACAAGAAATAAAAAAAATTCAATGATAAACACTAAAAAATACATTCCTAATTTACAAGAAATTACATCACATTTAATTCCCAAATTAAATGTGATTTGCAAGGAATGAAAAAATTACTTTCCATTGTGGTTTACAAGGAAAAAAAATTCTTTGTAAACAAATATATATTCCTATTATACCAGAAATAAAAATTTATTACCAAGTTAAATGTGATTTACGAGAAACGAAAAATTTATTTATTCTTAAATTAATTTGCAAGAAATAAATTTATTCGTAGGTTATAAAAAATAATGTTCGGTTCTTCACTGAGATAATCTACTTTAAGCTTTCAAAACATGTGAAATCCGAGGCGTAGTGTGTTAGATAGCTGGTTAACCTGAGGTTGTTGGAACGAGCCCATCCGTTCAACCCTAGTTTAAAAAAAAAAAAAAAAAGTATGGTACTTGCCAATATATAATATGTTTTAAACACTAGTTGGCGCCATCAAAAATAAATTCGTGAGTTAGGAAAATTCGGGGCTTTTCTTCAGGGAGGCTTAAACATACAGGTGGGGCAACCAGGGGATGACGTCAGAATTCAAAAGGCAAAATCGGGGGTTTTAGAGTTGTTTACTACACGATGGGTTTGGTGGGTCTTCGAGATAGGCGTGTGACGTCAGAATTCAAAATGGCGTACGAATGACAAAATCGGGGGACTTTTTGAAAAGGGGACGTAGTCGAATAGCGCGATATCGGAGGGACTTTCTGCGGCTCAGTGGTCAAAGGTCGTTTCCCGCGAAAGTGACGGACCTACTACTTACGTAGTTGGAATGTGAGGACTCTGCACAGAGCTTCCTCACACAAGAATTCAACCATTATAATTTAGATATTTTCGGCTTGCAAAAGAGACCAAATGGACAGATAAAGGTCAGATTCTTTAAAATAATCTTAAATTTCTCTTTTCAGGGAGGAACGATAATAAACATCACCAAGGCGTGGGTCTGCTTCTCAACAGACACGCTAGTGATGCTCTTCTAGGATATGATTGCATTAATGAAAGGTTTCTTACAACAAAATTTCAGACAAGCGTTAAAGACCTGAATGTTATCTGCTGTTATGCCCCCACTGAGGATGCCGATGAGGATGAGAAGGATAGGTTTTATGAACAACTTCAGTATATTTTGAATTCTGTCAAGAAAGGAGATATTACCCTTGTTCTAGGTGACTTCAATGCCAAAGTTGGTACTGACTCTGACCTTTGGGGAGGAGTAATAGGCTCTTTTGGTATTGGTAGCTGCAAAAGGCTTGCAAGGGCAACGTCTCCTGCAGGTAAGTAAACTCAATGGATTCAGAATAACTAACACTTATTACAAACACCGCGACATACATAAGTACACATGGGTTTCACCCGATGGGCTGCATAAGAATATGATTGATTATGTATTTATTAACAGTAAATGGGCTAGTTCTGTTAGGAATACCAGGTCATAATAGGGGAGCTGAAATTGGATCTGACCATTATCTTGTTAAAAGTGTCTTGCAACTTAAACTTAAAAAGTGTTGTGCTAGGGTTAAAGAATTTGATTTTAATACTGAAGCTCTGAAAGACCGAGTTATAGCCAAAGCTTACCAAGATAGGTTACTTAGTCATTATGACAATCATGGTATGCTTACTACTGAAGTTGAGGAAGAATGGGATCATTTTAAACAGGCTTTTTTGGACATTAACAGTACTCTTTTAGGAAAAAAGGAGCAGAATAGACAGAATTATTTGAGTGATAAGGCACTTGAGCTTATTTTGGAAAGAAAGAACTGCAGGAATGCCCTTAATCAATACCCTACTAGTCCTAATAGAAAGCATTACAGAGACCTTAATAAACTTGTAAAGGATCAGTTAGCTGCTGATAAGAATCTTTGGCTTGATGGTTTGGCTGACAAAGCCGAGGAAGCAGTTAGACAGCAAAACAGCAGAGAGCTGTACCAGATAGTTAATGTTTTGTGTGGTAGAAAACGGACAGGTATACAGGGATTGATGGATAAACGAGGTAAGGTTATAGAAGGTAAGGATTCTGTCATGGCTAGGAAGGCTGAGCATTTCAGTGATATTCTAAATAATGCGGTTAGTTCTATTCCCATTTTTTGTAATGATGATAGGTGCATTGGTGGCTTTAATGTTGGCCCGATAACAGAATCTGAAGTTAGTTTGGCTATTTCTAAACTTAAACTTCATAAATCCCCAAGGGTAGATGAAATTACTACAGAAATGCTTAGAGCTGGGATTATTTCGGTTACCACTTGGTTGACTGAAATTCTGAATATCTCTTATGATAAAGGCATGGTTCCTAAGGATATTACCAGAGCTATTGTTATCCCTATTTTCAAAAAAGTTGATCGCAGTTCTTGTAATAACTATAGGGGTATCAGCCTACTCTCTGTTCCAGGTAAAGGTCTTTCCATGATTGTGCTTAATAGAATTAAGAAACTGGTTGACAGTCAATTGCGAGATGAGCAATGTGGATTCAGAAGTGGTAGGGGATGTGTAGATCAGATATTTTCACTTAGGCAGATTCTTGAGAAATGTTTAGAGTTTCAGAAACTTTGGTTGCTAGCTTTGTTGATTTCAAAAAGGCTTTCGACTCTGTTGATCGTCATAATTTGTGGTTGATTGTGATATCATATGGTATACCAGACAAGTTAGTTATAATCAAAGCTCTCTATAATAACACTGAGTCGTGTGTGAGAGTTGGTAAGGGTTGTAGCAATTGGCTTTGCATTACTTCTGGTGTTCGACAAGGGTGCATTTTGTCTCCTTTTCTCTCTAGCTTGGTTATTGATTATGTTATGCGAAATTCACTTCAAGGGAAAGATTTTGGCCTTAAATAGACTGGAGATATGAATATTTCTGATTCAGATTATGCTAATGATTTAGCCCTTTTGGCAAATGATGTTGATGAGATGAACTCTTTCATTCGAGCTGTTGATGAGACTGGTATAGAGTAGGTTTGGTTATAAACAGAGAGAAAACTAAAGTGATGAAAATTGGTCAGGCAGGTTGTGATTCAGTTCATCTGAATGGTTGCAGTCTTGAGCAGGTGTCACAGTTTAATTATCTTGGGATCTATGTAACAGATAATGGTGATGTGCGGCATGAGATTAACAGACGAATAGGGATTGCTGCTGAGACTCTTAAGAATCTATGGAGAGTGTGGAAAAATAGGCGTATACAC
The DNA here is from genome assembly GCA_038380435.1 of Ryuthela nishihirai. NCBI lineage: Eukaryota > Metazoa > Arthropoda > Arachnida > Araneae > Heptathelidae > Ryuthela > Ryuthela nishihirai. Next base: position 7,503,998 of record JAWZYU010000024.1, read on the forward strand.
CTAAAGACTAAAATTAGACTGCATAATAGTTTGGTTTTTTCTAGTGTTAGTTATGGTAGTGGAACTTGGTCACTTTGTAAGCAAGATAACAGAAAACTAGATGCTTTTGATTCTAGATGCTTACGCAGTATCTTGGGCATTAGATGGTTCAACTTTGTAACTAATGATGAGGTTAGGCAAAGGCGTTTGCAACCTCCTTTAAGCAGCATATTGTGCAGAGAGAGACTCCGTTAGTTTGTCCATGTTGCCCGTATGGATAATTATAGATTGGCGAATAGGGTTATGAACAGTGTGCCTAAAGGCCTTAGAAAGAGGGGGAGACCTAGGATGCGGTGGGCAGAAAATGTCAAACAGGACCTTATTAGAATTGGTGTGCAGTAGATGCAGTAGATGTAACTCAGGACAGACTTGCTTGGAGAACTAAATTGCACGTTCTTGTTGGACCTCCGTAGCCCATGGCTGCTTGAGGATGACGATGATGATGCTCAGTAGGACAAGTTCCCAAAATTTGACTAGACATTTTGGAAAGTCATGTATTCAAACTATATACCTGAAATTAGAAAAACTCTCCCTTAACTGAACAAATTTGGACATTTTCTCAAAAAAAAAAAATCGTAGAATGATAGATCATGCTAAAACAGTTAGTTATCTATTTCAGATTGAGAAAACGTTGTCTGTAAATGCATTTTTCCAATGTTTTGGTTTTTCAGACATGATCGTTGGTTGCTTTCAGATTCAGCTCTCTACGTATCATATGTATATGAATAATGTTTCGTCTCTGATAAATATATAGTAATCTTATACGTAACGCTTCTTAATGGTAAATTCTTCTACGTAATCGCAAAGGATAATATTTCATTAGTACTCATGCAATTGTAAAAAAACAATATTTATTTTTCTCTTTAAAATAAAAGGTTACTTTTCTCACTTTCGCCTTGGGGTAAGATTGCAGATCGATGATATCAATATAAACACCATGACACCAGATCTAGGGAGTACACAGGGTGGGGGGGACATGGCTCTCAACCCTCTTTGAGAATGCTAATAAAGGTAATGGAGGCCAAAAATCATCACACTTGCGCATTTTTCAAGAATTTTTTTTAAACCTCTAAGACAAAGGATAAATTATTACACTGCAATCGATATCCACTCTCTTGATAACTCAGTTTTAAATTTTAACATATCGATTGCTTCGCTCCCCTTCCCTTCCCCCCTGATGATAATCATACTGAAGTCCATCAAAATCGGAAATTTCTGATATGGAGATATCGTCTACAATTGTCATTTAAATTTTGCCCTTTTCCAATTTTAACGCCTTCTACAGGTTATAAATAAAACTATTGTGAGATTCGAAAAATGCGAATCCTAATATTTCATCAATATTTATCCAAACCAAAACAAGCAATTTTTCATTTTTCTCCTGAAACGAAACAGGAAGTCAGATGTCTGCAGAAGGACAGACTGAAGGATTACAAAACGAAAACAATAAGTTGTTCTTGAAAAGGAGGTAAAAAAAACATAATAAAAGATTGTTTTTCTTTGAGTTTCATTTTACTGGTTCGTCAGTTTCTAGATTTATCTGTTTTCCCACCATATCTACCCGAGCCCAGTTGGTGATCGTAAAATGTTATGTACCAAACGAAAGATATGACACTTGGGAGAACCATAGCTTGTAAACGGTTATGACCACTTTCTTCAAACAAAAATGGCAAACATGTACATAATTGTTCCGCTATATCTTCCGAACACAGAAGTCGATAGTAACAAGCGGATCCGAACATAGAAATAAAGAGGAGGAGGGGGTGGGGTGATCGAATTGTTATAAACCAGAATGTCGTCTGGTATAAATTTTTTCCCTTTATTTTAGTGTCCTCTAACAAATTTCTGACTCTTATCTTACAAAATACCAGTAAACTATATATGTTTAGTAGTTTTTATCCTTTATTTTCCGATTATTAGCATTCGCAAAGGGGGAGGGGAGTCATGACCCCTTTGTCTCCCTTTCTGCTTTCTAGATCTGGCTGACCCTGGTTACAAGTTGTATGTGAAATGGAATCTTGTGCTTGAAGAGTTATCATAAACTCCCTCAAATTAAGAGAACATATTATTCACCGTTGTTTTTCGCAGCTGAAGCGTGCGCTGACATTTATTACAATCCGCTGTTCATTGTACTGAAGGCCTCAACTGACAGAAACTTTGGAGTGGGATTTAACATAATATCTGAGCACACTTCAGTGCTCTTCATTAACGAGACATATATCATAAAAATAAGATTGCTGGTTGTAGGGCATGATTAAATACTTAATCAAAATGATTCATAATGATAGAATATATCGAGCATTAATTCACATTATTACGATAGATGAACGAGAAAAAATGAAACCATGATATGCTGTATTATTTTGATGCTTTCGTGTACTTCAGCATGAGAATTAGGTAACAAGCGAATTAGAACAGTAGAACTTGAACTCTACGATGTTCTTAGAAGAATGAAAACGTTGGTAGTGCTGGAATGCGTATATTTCTTTTGCACTAAGTGAATTAGCATATAAATTGTTCTTAGGAAAGTTTCTGTAGATACTTAGAGATTAGACAAGGACGTGAAAGTTAGTCGAACAAGTAGAGCTGACTTTTAATTTTTCTGTAGGAAGAATTCATCGTCTGATGCGTGGTGTTCAGTCTGAAAAGAATTGGTTCTGAGAGACCAGCATACTTAGTTGCAATTTTGGAGTACGTGATGACTTAAATTCTAGAAGAAAGTAATTTTGTGTATGGTTATATTTAGTTTGTTTAAGGAATTGGTAAGATTATTCATGGTAGATTACAGGTTTACTCGAAACTATGATTGTGCAACTTATTGAATATTATAAAAAGTCTTATTTTATGCTTTGAGTAGGGATTGTAAGAATTCTAAAGAAACGACTATTTGTAGTAATAGTGATGAAGTGAAATAGTCCTCTGATGGTTTATTTTCATACAGATGAAGATAAAGATTAATGTTAGTTGAATTTAGTTTATATAAATGTTTTTATTACTACTTTTGCAAAAAATGATCTTAATTTAGAATTATTGTTGAAAAATATTCTTTTGAACTCACGCTCAGCTTCCATCAGTTAAATTTATAAAAGTAAGCTCATCGGACAAAATATTAGTCATCTTCCGCCGTAAGAGGGTTACATCCGTTTGACAGCAACAGAGGGCCCACCAGTAATAAACGCGTCCTACAAATAGCTGTGCCGTGAACTACGGGGTTCATACAGTGATAAGAAGTGGTTGTGTGCCACGTGTGTGTTACTCGCTCCATTAAACATGGGTCGCGCCAAAGATGTGAATGAATGGCAAAAAGGTGTTATAGCGTTTGGCCAGGTCAAAGGTCATAGTGTACAAGCAGGTTACAGCCTTTGCAGGTGTATCGAAACGTACTGTCGAAAAGGTCTTCCAGCAGTGGCGAATATCGCAGTTCACCGCTAATCGTTGCCAGAACTGCCGTAGAAAGACTGTGCTCACCAGTAGGGACTGCCTCAGTGTGCCACGAACTGTTAGGGCAAACCGCTTTGCAACGAGGCAGGAAAAGTCAGTCAATGCAGGCCTACAACAAGCTGGTTTCCCAACAAACACTCCGAAGTGAACTGCATGCCATGGATATCTGGAGCAGAGTACCGTGGAAGAGACACATGTTACAAGGCTGCACGGCTACAGTGGGCGAGGTGCCACAAAGTTTGGACTGTCGACTCTTGGAAGCGTGTGATGTGGCCGGATGAGTCGCGTTTTTGCTTGTACTAGAATGATGCGAGGCGACGGGTACATCCTAAGCCGCATGAAGCCTTCCATGCGGACTGTGTGCAAGATTCTGTTTAAGATGAAGGATGTTCTTTGATGTTCTGGGGGTGTTTCACGTACGAGGAAACGGGTCCTTTGGTTGCGGTAACGTCACACCTGAACCAGATAGGCTATAAGGAGCTACTGGATGACCACATGTAGCCTTTTGTACAGCATCTCCACACTGAACACCAGAAGGATACCCCAGTCTTCCAAGACGACAATTGTTGTGTGCACAGGGCTCGAAGTGTGTCGGATTGGCACGACAAGCATTCTGAAACCTTCAAACATCTCGACTGGCTTGCCAAATCCCCGGACTTGAATACCATAGAAAACTTGTGGGACTCTTTGGGGCAACGAGTGAAGCGCCGTCCCAGACATCCAGCCAATCTCACCAAACTGTGGCATTTGCTTCTGGAAGAGTGGATGAATATTGATGTGCACTACATTCGCACACTGGAGGCATCCATGCCAGACAGGATTTCGGCTGTTCTTCGATCACACGGAGGCATTACGCACTATTAGGTGACATTCAGCCAGGGGTGACTAATTTTTTTGTCTGATGAGCTTATATTAGCCATAATTATAGATAATGCAATGAAAGCACAATATATTATACACACCGCACTCATTCCAAATCCTGCTTTTCTCTGTCACAATAAGGTGGCTAGCCAAAACCCCTTGAGAGTTATAATAGGTCAAATACCTATTTCATACCTGGCCGAGTGGTTAGCGCGCTTGGATACTGATTAAAGGGACCGGGGTTCGAGTCCCAGGTAAGGTATGGATGTATGTGTCGTTTTTCTGCTGGGGGTCCTGCCATCCTCTCAGACTTTCTACTATGACATATAAACTGACAGGCTCCTGTCAGACCTCTATGGCAAGCAGATGCTTGGGGGGTATATATGGCATATCTGCGACTGTTATGAGGAGTAAGCACGACGACCTGAACGAATTCGATGATGGGTGGATGATGCGAGGAAGATGGGGTGCGTCATATCCGCCTCAACATCTGGGATTTCTGCATGCAACTGTCGCATGTAAATGCCAGGACTACATCAAAACCGGCAAAACCTTCAGCCTCCGGAAAAATATAGTCGTAACCCGGCCATTGATGTTCGAGGTGAGTGCCACCTCTCTCGCATCGTAACGTTTGAATGGATGGTCACAGTGCAGATGAAAACATCGTTATTCAATGATGGGGCAGCTAAGGTTTGTGCAAAGATCATCCGACGTACGATATGACGAATTAGCTATGGCATATCGTGTACACTTGTTAACAGAACATCATAGTCTATGAGGCAGCAGTGCACGTAGGGCATCGCCGATGCACTGTGGAAGACTGGAAATGGGTAGCTTGGTGTCACGAATCGAGGTTCCAACTACAACATGCCGATGGAATGTTTGTCACCCCCCAAGATCACTGATTTGGCGATCTGCATTTCTTTCCTCAGGGGGTATCTCAAAGGAGTTGTGTATCAAAATAATCCTCATACACCGAATGAACTCAAGATCAATATTACAAGAGCAATCGCAAAAATCAGTCTTCAAGTGCTTCACAAAGTAGCGTCAAACATGGTAAAAATAGCTTGCACATGCATTCGTGAACAAGGAGGCCATTTTCAATATATATTTTGCAATCATATTTATATCCCTCCTTTGTTAGAAAGGTCATATTATAACTTATGTTTCTAGCTGTTTAATTTCTCAAAATATGTGTGTTTATTGCGGGTTAGGCGACTTTTCGAAAACCCTTTAGATTCACCCTTTAGATCCCCCTTCCATAGATCCGGCTCTGATTATTTACCTTTTGTACATTTCATACATTTGTCAATAAATTTTTAAAGACCCTAAAAAGGAAGGGAAAAATGCTGTACTCCAATTAAATTCCACCCCCCCTTATCCCCCCTTATTTATGTTTTTCTAGATTCGGGCCTGAAAACTACTTTAATATGAAAGTACTAATATGATATACGTGATTTTTTTCCACAATTGATGGGAGCGGTCTCGGATGAGCATGGAGAAAGTTTCCATCAAGGCATATCTGAAACGAAAAAATGATATAGCGGCAAATGGAACGAGAGTATGTTGGCAGACTACTGTTGTGCCCTGCAGCGAGAGGTTCTAGAGATAAAATATAAGCGACAGAAGACATCAAAGTAATTTTTTGTGTAAATATTTACGGGTATCAAGATTTGTTAGTGTTAGCTTTAACTTTTTTATAATGAAAATAAATATTTGGGAAAAATATATTTATCTTCTCTGAGTAAAATAGTGTTTCTTTTTTTAATTAAACCCATACCTCTAGAAAACTGTAGGTGATAGAACACATAGGCTGTCAGATTCGGATTCAGCAGCCCCCAAAAAAAACATAAAAATGAGACAAAAGTTTGGAAGGGAGGGAAAAAAAGTTTTTTTGCAAACCAGTATATTATTCCTACCTTTATCTCAGTCGTTTCCAACCAGTGGCCCTCCCCCCTCCCCCCTTGGGGAGGGAGAGTGGGGGGAGGTCATTGTATGAACTGGGTGGCGAAGCGATGTGATATCTATTTAGAATATATTTTAGGATTATTGCGAAATATTTACGTGTGTAACGAAACATATATATGATAAACTCTGAACTCTGAACTCTGCGAAATGGTTTTCATAAAACCTCTTTATATTGTTGCAGATTTTTACTAGTATTTGAATATTTGACAACTGAGCGTGAATTCATAATAAAGAAACAGACTATAAATGAACTGATTTAATAACTAAGGCAATAAGTATACATGAATCATATACAAATTTAAGTAACAGTCAATCGAAACATCATTATGCTATCCATCTAGAGTAAATACTATATCTATATCTATATGTGTATCTATATATGATTTTCAGGATAATAATCATAAATACTAAACTAACTGATAAACCAATAAGAACATTCGAAAACCGATTCACAAATGAAAGGTAGGACGTATACCAGTCACCTCACCACACCAGATATGAAAGGAAGGACGCACTCTACACTGATATAAGATATGCACAGCTTTTTCAAAACATATTTTACGACCATAAATTGACAATTTTATCGTTTCCGCGCACTCAGCAAAGGAAACCATTCCTTTACACACTATTAACAATTTTCTAGTGATCTCCTGCTTTGAAATCGATTGTATCCCAATACATTTTTTGACGTAACTACACAATGTGCGTTATCTCCTGTGTCTCATAGTTCTTTTTTATTACATCATAACTGTTAAATTTCTTCCACAAGCGAGTTTTTACTTTCGTGGAAGACTCAACATTTTTTTCTCAGATTTTTACTGAAAAATGTAGGTAAAATTACAAAACACTAATGAAATATAATATTAATATTCTCCATATATATGGTATGAATGAATATATGATTTTATTAGACACACTATGTATAAAAAAGAATATATATTAAAAAATGTAATACTTTAAAATTGTGTATCTGAGATATACAACATTATATATATTTCATTGTAATTTCAGTTCTAAGATAAAAACATGTAAATGTAATGTTACTGCATATTCTGAGAATAAAATTATCTATCTATATATCTAGCTTTCACGCTTTCATTGTTGCGCGTTCATAATCCGCGTCAATATTTTTATTCGTCCTGCTTCACTTGAACTTAAGGGAATCATTAATAATTTAACAATTGATTCGCAAATCTTATTCTACAAGGGTTATATAAATGCTAAATATTGTGAAAATTTCGGTCTGAATAAAATTTTCAAATTTTCAAATTGAAGTTTGTGACAATTAGAGAGTATATTTTCAGATTTGGAGAGGAAGATTAATATAATGGCCTTGATTATAATTTTATGAGGGGCAGAGGACGTGAGTCTTTTTATTCGAGATAAGTTGGTGGCCAGTAACATTCAAAAAGCTGGAAGGTACTGCTTTAAAAATATTCCTAAACAAACATTAGAACATCATATGATGAAAGTGCTGTTTAAGAGTAACGCACCATGGACTTAGTTTGTGGGGGGGGGGGGGGGGGGTCCGAGGTAAAATCTTGAATAGAGTTTCCCATTTAAATTACTCCACAGTAGAAGAAAGATTAAAATGAAGTTCTGTAGGGAATAAAATTTTATTGTTGTCTATGTTTAAAATAACATCGGGCACATAACGTTGTTATATACTTATATAACTTGCTAAAATAAAGATATGAAAGAAATTTTTGATATGAAATCAAATTTGGGGCTAAAATTATACAAAGACAACAGTTTTGGATTTCAAAATAGGTAGACAAGTTCAAGAGTTCCTATAAGGCGACGGGATTTGGAGAGGGGGATGGACCCCCCGCCCCCTACTGGTATGTCCTTGCTGTCTAGCATTATAATGAATTAACTACTTCTTTACTAACTTCTTGGGTTTATCTATAAATTGAATTGAAATTTGCAATATTAGTTGACTAATAAAATATTTAAGTATGAAATTAAATATTTGATAAAATTACCTACTTAAAGATGAGGCGAAAGAAAATGCAAAGTCCTCTTTGCCTTATTAGATAATTGGTGGTCTTGTAGAAAAAAAAAAAGACTTATTCCTTGTTACTTTGTTCTTTCTGTTCGTTTTGTTAATGAACGGACAAACAATTTTTTGCACTTCTTTACATTTTTATTTTAGCAATCTTATGTATATAACAAAAGATGAAAAAAGTTAACTGCTTCTGGAAGTAGGAGTGGGTATTTTCCCCTTCGTTAGATTCACATCCCATTTCACTTAATGGTGTCTCATAAATTACGTCTTTAAAATGACGATTTGAATTGCGTATTTTTGGACATTAAAACAAGTTGGAAATGAAGTAAACACACTTACCTTAATTGAAAATTAACCGAAGTGTGTGTGTGTGTGTTTAATTACTGTAGAAAGAAAATCCTACTAGAAAGATTTCACTGCCGAATTTCTCGTGTTAAATAGAAGTTTCTCTTTTCTTGAATACTTCTTAAACTATTGCTTTGTCAAGTTGAAAATAAATTCACTGTCGTTGAAATAATAAGATCTGACAGATATGCACCTGTTTCCGATATGTTCGATAAATATAAAATCTCTTTTGTTGCGATCTTATGCAACCACGGCAATTCCCGGTTCCGCTTGTACAGCACTACCTGGTTATGAAAAGCCGTGCTTATCTAGAGCCAGGAGCAGAGCAAAAATTGTCACTAGCCGTTTGGGATCTGAACCCATGACCTTCTGATAGCATGTCAAGTGCTCTGACCACTGAGCTACCTGCCGCCAAACGATCATCCTCTATTAGTGGCTTTAAGGATTATACCATAGAACAGTCATTGGAAATGTAGTTGACTGCAATTGAAGACGCTGGTCCAGAAGGTACCTTCAAGTTAGTGCACACGATCAGCCCACATCAAGGGGCCTGATGATATTTTAAGCCAAATATCAAGCATAAGCATTTTTGTTGAAATAATAGGATTTCACAGATATACACCTATTGGTGATATGTTAGATAAATATAGAAGAAAATTGTCATTAGCGGGGTGGGATCTGAACCCACGACTTCTGATAAAAAGTCGCAACTGAGCAACATGATCCTTAAAGCCACTAATAGAGGATGATTTTTTTCGGCCGGCTGGTAGCTCAGCGGTCAGAACATCTGACACGTTATCAGGAGGTCTGGGTTCAGATTCCACCCGGCCAATGACAATTTTTCTTCTGTATTTATCTAAAATTCATTGTCTTTTAAATATGGTATAGTTCATTATCATCATCCTCAAGCAATCATGGACTACGGAGGTCAAACCGGATCGTTCAATTTAGTCCTTCAAACACATATCTCCTGAGTTGCATCTACTGCATATAGATGCTGCCATTTCGATAAACATAATATAGTACATATTGTATAACTGATGCTCCTTGATTTTTTTCTTCTGTGTAGTAAAGATTTCGATACAAAACAGAAAACTGCTTCGTGTACTAAAAGTTGGTTTGGATGAAAAATTACAACTCGAAGGTGTGATAAAATCTCGATAAAACCTATATCTGCGCACTCTGAAATTAAATATTTTCTGCAAAGCCGTAAGAAGATATCTTCTATTTTTGTCTTCGGGAAACATAAAAAAATTAATATTCTTTTCAACATAGCACATGAAAAATATTGCTCATACATATTTCTTAATTTTAAAACTTCTATCACTTTCCAAGGAACAGCAAATACCATTTTCTTCTATGAAGCTTCACATATTTTCACATTTCACTTTAAGTCCTGCAAAAGTTGGGTTGAAACGTGTTACCTATTTGGCTGTTTTGCTCTCCCTACATAAGATGGGGTCTGCATTTTGTAAAGATCATCATCGTAAGTAACCAGATCATCACGTTACATTCTTCCTCTGAAGCTCTTTTCCGAATGATAGAATGAATGAACGCTGCAGGCATTGGATGCTAATCCCTGAATAGAAAGTGATAAATTTCATCTACCACTTGGGCGTAAAAAAGAAATTTCAGAGCTTAACGTTCTCCGGAAGTGTTAATCAACTAAATAAACTGAGCCTCAGAAGAATTACGCGATCATCGAGAACGAGAGTCCTAAGCTTTCGGCAAACGACTTCGATAAAGACGAAACCTTTGCGATCATCAAAGAAAAAGTGCAGGTGTAGCATTGGGTATTGTGTAAGAAAAGAAAACATACTGTGCATCCACCTGATGTTAAAAATTAACCAAGTGAAAGCTGCCTAAAGAATGTTACTTTTTTTGTGAAAGAGGAGATGAAATGATCTCATTAGGACAGTTCGTCTTAAAGAGCAACTAGAAAGTATCAGTATTTCCTTGCAATGTGTTTGATTATTTTAATTCATAAGAGAATAGTTATTCTATTAGCAATCGCTTATAAAGAGATGTTTGAAAGGGGGATTAAGAAAGTTTGAAACGCTAGTACGATTTCTTCTGGGAAAATACTCTTCGGAGAACTTTCAAAGGTTCACTATTATAGAAAGAAAAATGAATTGGTTTAGACACAAGTTGAGAACTATTTCTTTAAGATGATAGGTTTCAATACAACAATAGCAACTTTTAGCTTGACATTGAATATTATAACATTATCATTTATTTACAGTTAAATCGCAGTTATTTAAAATTGAAACAGAAGACATTTTCACAAATAAACTGGGATTATTTTTGTGTCAAAATATTCTTCGGTAAGGTCATGTGTAGGAAGGTGAAATGAACTGCCGAATTGCCTAAAGAAGCTAACTAATAAGATATACTATGAAAGCACTGCATAATAATTATATAAATAAATATAAACAAAATCAAGTTAAATAATAAAAAGTGAAATCTCCTTATTTCTATTAAACTATAGTGTCTATCTTTATAAGATTATATGCTTATTTACCCCTGTGAATTGTGCTTAGCAGATCTGTTGAATTTTGCATCTGATCGGAAGTAAATATTCAATATTTGTATGTGTCACTTTAAAAAGAAATACCTTAAGCCTCTTTGTTCAAACTTAATTTTTCCTTAATTGACTTCTCATAATTAATTGACATTCCCGGATGGTAATGAGATCTAGTGGTAGAACATCCCACTCTTTCGGAGAACAGATAGGAGTTCCTAGAGAATTCTTGGATGGGAATAAGACCTCCAGAGCTTTTCCTCGCTGCATCCCACACATGGTCTATAGGAGGGGTTTCTAAACGTTTTGGCATAACGACTCCGTTTTTATTTTTGAGAAACCGTCATGCCTCCCCACCTCTCATATATTCTCAAACAAATCCTCAAATTTTTTTGTTAAAATAGGGGTTCTATTTTAACAAAATTTTCAATTCACAATTAAAAATTAAAAATAAACAGAATATATTTCACATTTTTGGTCTCCTTGGAATGTCTTTACACCTCCCAGTTTAGGAACCCGTACTTTATAGGGATCAGGTTCGGAGACTGTAAAATGGAAACGGAGGCTGGCCGCTGTATACTCTGAATATCATTACTTCCAGCAATTAATCGGTTGCTGAATTCTATGAGAGCAGGCATTATTAATTCTCATCCGTCAAAATAAACTGAAAGCCAACAGTGGTCCTTGAAAAAGCTCCCACAGGGCTGAAAGATATTTTATCTATACCTCCGACCAGTCAGAATGCTTTCAGCAAAGACATGGAGTCGTGTGTGTCCATTCGATAAAATGCAGCCATAAACAGCAAATTATCACAACCATAGAAGTGTGTTTCGTTGATGTTAGAGGTTTGTTAAACGAGTTCCTTATTCTCTTTAGATCAACACGTCGAGAATCAGTCTGAAGAGAGAATCATAATTCTTCGGTGAAGAGCACATGCGTCCACTGGTCTGGGATCCAATGATGATGTCGTCTGCCACCACGTTAGTACTGCTCTTCTGAAGGAGGATTTGAAAGGAATACAAACCATTGGTCGTCTGGCATATATCCCTCTCTGTTGAAGCTCCCTGTAAATAGTTTGCATCGAAACACTCTTCTTAATGTCTGCGTAAAGCTCCAGAGGAAGTTGTCTGGCTGGAATCGGAACGTTAGCTCAATATAGAGGTCATCTTGCGCCGTTATCATTCTTGGAGACCTTGTACTCATATACGGCCAAATATCTCCTGTGTATTAGAACTATCTCCAAATTCTTTAAAACACTCCCTTGAAGGCATTTGCAGTCTACGTCCCATTGGTATGGGATCGGCAGGACTATAACTTATCGATTCCACTACAAAATTTAAAAACATTCATATGATGTCTCGGTGCTCTAATGTTATTACGAAACGCTCTATCAACATGATCACAATGCGTGTTGAAAAGAATATGAGTGGCACAGAATCAAAATCAGCTTTTAAAGTATTCTGTTTTTGCTTTTCGAGTCATGTAGGCAAATTTTCTCCGGTCGCCTGATTTTTGGGCTGCTTATGACCTTTCTTAATGTTCTATATCATTGGCACGCAAAATGTAATGTTAATACATTACCATTACATTAACATTACATTTTTAATGTATTATTTCAGTCGTTTGTGTTGCATTTAACAGTTTATGAAATATGCTTAACTTTATGCCAAAGTATCTGAAACATAAGCAAACACACAGAGAGAAAAATGCATGTGCAATATTTATTTTAGGAAAAACATGAATAATTAATATTTTTTCAGCTGTAAATGGTGGCTAATGTCAACGAGCTGCCTCGAGCGTTTAATTAATTAGCTGGAGCTCGAGCATAGTCAGCTTTAAAGCTCAAGCTCTAAGGGAAACAATAAGAACATAAGATTCGAATAACAGTATAAGCTTTTCATCCACGAAATAAAAACCTACACGACTTATCATTTTTTTTTTCGACTAAAGGAAGAAGACGGTTTCGTCTGACATATTGCTGTCGTTTTTTAACCCATTCTTTCCGATATCACTCTTGCTAAAAAGCATTGGATTTTACAGCATCTGCACTCTGATTAGTTATCTAAACGAATAGAAATTTATCTTATTGCGATTTTGCTTTTCTTACAAAAATTCAAGCTTTCATCTGCAACAAATCTTTGAAAAGACATAATAAGTTGAAAGAAGACTAAGGAGAAAAATAACAAAGTTAATAATTTTTTTATAAGGGAAACAATGTTCGAGGAATTCCATTCTGTTACGAATATTTATCCAAGAACTTCAAAGATAATGTAGTAGATGAAAAGTTTCTACTCTTATTCGGATCTTATGTTCTTATTGTTTCCGTTAGAGTTTGAGCGTTGAAACTGACTCTGCTCGAGGTCTAGCTAATTAACTAAAAGCTCGAGGCAGCTGGTTGAAATTGTAAGCTTGATCTTATTCTGAATCAGATATTCACAAAAAATTCAGATCACAGCAAAAAATATTG